>DWME01003328.1:0-18580 GCA_018244795.1 Parelbella ahira ahira | reverse complement strand
TCTCCTTGTACACTTGTGGTTTTGGCTTTGACTCGTAAACCCCACGTTGAGCACGCGGTTATGGAATCGCACAGCACGGCTCCCACGGACGGAAATGGCCCCCAGTTCAGAAGAAGATCTATAAAACCCTCGATACCACGGAAGACGATGGAACCTTTTCTAACCTTTATGATCTTTGTATAGCACATAAACCGGAAGACATCACAGAACCTTTTATATGCGAAATAAATAAATCTAGAGTCGCTAGTAGAAGACTCTACCGCCTCTTCAATAACATGCTATAATTAGAATTGTATACCGGATGTAGAGACTTTTTGTCTTTCTCATTACTGTTTATTAAAAAAAACTATCATTATCTATTTAAACACAGTAATGGACTGCTGGTAAACCGTGGGAATCACTTGACATTACAAGTAATAATATACGTACTCTAGATATCGATGCGACTATATTTATGTTTATTTATAAATTAATTTATTTTAAAGTTATTAAATTTAAATCATAATATTTATATTTGGTACTAGCTCTTCAGTTCAGACTCTTGCTGGGACTTTATTTGCGTTGTGTGTGGTATTACCAGTATACTTTATGTACCGAGAAAAAAACAATAAAATCGTATCAGAAAAGTTATACTTTCAATATAAAAAGCCAGTGCAATGTAAAGCTGACATATGTATAGATATGTAACAGAGGTTAAAGTATTATCACTCATAGTTAAACCTGACATATTTATTGGTATTTAATACAATTGTATCATCGAACCTAACATCCCGTCTGTAATCCCCGAAGGGGTAGGCAGAGGATTGTAGTACACTCCCACGTTTCACCAGTTACGCTTACGTCGCACAGACCGAAACTCTGAGTCACTATCAGAAATTCTGGAGAACATCGCAGAATCATTTTACTTAATAACCAGCATGATGTGACCTTGTGAATCAGGTGTGTTATGTAAATATATAAGGCATGGCGAATACTCCTAAAACAATATGGAAGTGGAACGGATTTCAAATAAGCTTTTGTAGCCACTGTTTGTACATGTCACTATTTCTCGAACCCTCCGGTCATATCCGTTCTCATTTCTCCACCAATACATATAAACCTACACATAAAATGAACGAGAAAATCTACGAATATCGCTCAGAACCACGTAATGAGCGCTTAATGCGTTACTTCTGTGTTACTTCTTGACCGCACTCTAATTCGTCGCACGAGACCGTCTGACTTCCTCGACTACTGTACCATGTTAGTTACCTCAGCTTCTCGAGTTCAGTCTGACGTGTGCTTCGTGCCTATTAATCGTTACCACTTATACAAATACATTAAGAATATTCAGTGTGATTATTAAAAATTATAAAATATGACTTTATAAATACGTATTGTTGTATACATAATTAATAAATCGATATAGTGTAGTTATATAAATACATTAACCATTATGCTGTGTGATTATTAGGAATTTAAAACAATATGTCGTCATAAACGGGTATTGTTAACGACCTATTATTGTGATTTTATTGCATTCATTCATGTAATAAATGTGTCGAATAATGTAACGTAGAAAAGTGTGAATAGTTGTTTAAAAATTTGTGTGTGTGTTTTAGTCTCAATATTTCTATTAAAAAATTCATATATTATTATGTTTGATCTGACACAGTTTTGATTAAGATTGTACACCATTTTGTATTCGTGTTTATTTCAGCAAATTTTTGAAAAAGTATGTCATTACGACTGACGTGGTACAGTCGCGAAGTGAAGTGTTTCTCGTATTTCAATTAAATAAAATTAAAGTGGTAAGTACTTTACCATTAAGAGTTTGTAATTCTATATCTATTATGATTTTATGCTCTATTGTGAGATGTACAGCATATACCTTGCTGGCGACTAAGTGGCTTGTCATTTAAATAAAATTTAAATAAAGGATATTTATTATTAGCTCTGGCGATACTCATAATTAATGTTCTTTATTCAAAGTTTATGAAACTAGCTTGTTACGTTTTGCTTGAACCTTTTAAGACATTTAGTACCTTAAAACTCTACTTAAATACATTCTTGAGGTCAGTTCTAGATATGCAGCTGTCATCTATCGTTATATTTTAAATATCTGTATATTATATCTGTATGTAACGACTGCCTCGTTAGTCGAGTGGTTGCAAGCGCGACTGCTCATCGAAAGGTCCTGCGTTTGATACACGGGTCGTATGCTATTGGATTTTTCTAACTTAGATCTTCTAGTAGAAATATTTAGTAATAGCTTTGAGTTTTGTTCAGTACCTGGTGAATGGCAATAGACTGACCACCAAATCCATGCTGGGAAGTACAGCACCCAAACTTAGTGGTGAAACGTGGACATACTCGTATACTACAATCCATTGCATACGCCTTTGGTGGTTACAGACGTGATATTATGTTTCCTACACAATGTATTTATTTTATAGTAAGGTGGGACGCATAATTATATTTGGATTTGATATGAACACACACTCACATAAACGCGCACATGCACAGATTTTATTGGCTAGCGTTGCATTGCGTTTAATGATTGCATAAAAAACGCACCAGTTAAATATGAAATGTAGTTTTTCGAACTGGCCAAACTTTTTACCCTATCTGTTCCGTGTCTAATGTCGAATAAATACAATACGAGTATTTGTAATATACATCTATAAATCGATATTTAAAATATATAACATATCAACATAACGTTACACCTTAAAATGTCCTCAAGTGTAACATGAAATTTAAAAGGACACGGGAAAGTATTGTGTAAATTCGTGAACGCTTAAAGGACTTCCAGCTAAGGATTAGCGAATGAAAGGGATATGCGTATTAAAGAATTAGCTGTTTCTCGGTAGCCGGCTGTTGGGTCGCGGACACCCAATACCGTTGGATACCTGCGTCCGATGACTCAGCGATCACACCCACCTACACACGGACAGACGCGCGAAAAAGTCTCTAAAACCATATCATTACTTATTAACGGATTTTCAGTACTTGCTAGTATTACAAGTAATATTTCAAAAGTTGGAATAGCGTAACAATAATAATCGACCCATTTTCATTCCACTGTTGGAACATGGGTCTCCTCTCATATTGAGAGAATTTAGGCCATAGTCTGCCACGCTGGCCAAGTGCGAGTTGGCAAACTTCACACACCTTAGATTTTTTTTATAAATTTTAAGGTGTGCAAGTTTTCTCAGATCGAACCCAGGACCTTCCGATCAGTAGTCGCGCTTGCAATCATTCGATCAGCAAGGGAGTCAACCAATGTAGCTGTACCCGTTTCGTAACAGTTACATATGTGTTAGAATATGATATACCGTGTACTTTGTAGTACGTTTAGTCAAACTGACAAACCTGTTAGAAGTGACTCAAATGTTATTTTTAAATGTTTAGTCATTTTAACTCAATACCGGTTTTCCTCGTTTTTAATTAACATATTCCAAATATTTGTATTAAGCAATAGTTGTAATAACTCATTGTTAAGTCTAAATAATAATTTTTCGAAATTCCAATTATAATTATGATGCAAATTTGAGACACGCAATTAAAATTCTGCAAAATTTACTTAATATTTTCAGACGGTTAAGACCTATTATTAGCTAAATCAATTTTAATTCTGTTGTTAACAAATTTAATTTTTTTTTGTTACAATCATATGAATAAAAAGTGTCCGTAAATTTAACACCGAATTGACGATAAATGTCAACGACAACATGAAATTAAAATTTCATACTTTTTACAGTAAAACACTTTTCTAATCGGTATTACCTCAACGTGTTCAGTGACAGAAGACAGTCAACCCGCAAGTTCATATCAGCCTGAATGTAAATAAGTAAGGACATATGTGTCAAACGTTTAGTCCAATATTGGATTATTATGTTCGACCAATGACCCGAACGAATAATATGCAGTTTTATATCTGCCTTCTTTAGTTACTATTCCGTTTTGCTCATTTAAAATTATGTAATTTATCTATAGACAGATATTTTATTACAATTTGCCAATTTGGCATTATTTTTATTTCAGTAATACTCAGGTATTTTAAAGAATTTGCGTGATTTTAATACATATACTGAGATCGTCCGGTTGACTGATACGTACATATTTTATTCGGTTTAGAAAGACAGTGTGTCCTATTTAATTATCACAAATCGGAACAAATTATAAACACGGACGCCAATAACTTCTATTCTTAATAATACTTTTGGTTTTTTTTATGTCATTTTAGTAAAAATCTTATTTTTATTACTTTTATAAATTATTCAAGTGGCGGTAATGTGTAGAAGAATATCCACGAAAATATCAGCAAATGGGGTAAATTATGTATAAATGATGATTGGAAACAGGCTCATATCCTATCAAATTATGTATGGTACCCTATCCAAAAACCGATGGTACTGGAGTTATTCATGAATTAGATATTTTTCAAAAAATCCCTTAAAATATATTATATTCGTAACATAATGATAAATTGTGACGAAATACTAAAATGGCATTATTACGGGTAGATTCATTGGCGGAACGTTATGTTATCTATATTATTGCATCAAGTTGCTATTTCTAAAGTTATGACTAAACGGAAGTAACTAGGTTATATACATAGTAATTAAATCGTACTATAAATATAACATCGTATTTAAATATTGACTGCAGTAAACTTTTTATGATATAACGTTTTGCGATAAATCGCTAATGACATACTAGTCACTACACCCGACACCGTTCACATCGACTAGCCTGAACGTATCCCCAGAAGTACGGAAAAATAATATAATATGTTTATGTACATAGTATGTAGATATAGGTATACTTAGTTGGGATGCGCACGTAAAACGAAACAAGTCTCAAAAGAACGAATTTTGTTAATAATAAAATAAATGTTAGATTAAATTAAAACGAAACGAGTCTTAAAAGAACGAAAACGGAGTTACTTAGTTTTATTCGTGCGTTCGCCGAGTTAACACTACACTAACACAATTTTATCAAAATTACTAAAAATAAGGCAATGAATAATTGTGATACCATATATCATCCTATATTTTTTATTAATAACTACACAATTCGTTGTTTTTTTAAATACATTTTACAAAGACTTTTCTTTACGATAATACCCCGTAACGGAATGTCATGAGTCAGGAAATACTTCGAATTACAAAAATGAAAGTGCTTAGTCAAAAGAAGCCTCGTGTTGTTGTTAGCCACTTTACTTTGACTTAAAACTCTTTTTCTTTTTCTTTGTACGACAGAACAAGTTCATGGACTGTTTCTGTTCGTGATCAGATGATATATTACAATCGATTATGTAATAAAGTCCGTTTGCAAACAAACATGCTTTCGCATTTATCGTGTTTGTTGTTTTTTTTTGAGTAACGAGGGCATCGCCGCATAATTTGTGGTTATGTCTCCTTTTGGAATGTTATGTCACCACCAGAGCGGATGGTGGTTGAGTAATAGTCATAACTGTTTAAGCAACATTGTATGTAATCAAGTTTTACTTGATGCTTTTCACTTGACTGATGTCTTCGTTCATGATTTCCTACTACAATGCTGATACTACAATGCTGTGGTATGATTATGAGGACATTGGATATTTGTAAACTGGATTTATTTTCCTAGAAGAAATAGAGACACTCAAAGTATAAGAAAAGAGAAAGATTACAAGATAGGTACAGGACAAAAACGTCGTCTGAACCTAGATATGCAACTTTAGCTTAGCGCTAAGAATAAGCGCTAGATTTAACAACGAGAATATCTAAAAACATAGCTTACACATAAGAACGTAAATATCGTGCCGCGAAATTTAATATACATCGCCTAACTGTTAATTAAACAAACATTATAATAGTACCGTAGTAAAAAGCTTGCGATTTTGACACGCACAATAATGGCGCACATCATCCAGTAAATAATATATTTATAACATCCAATTGTAATCTCTATGGCATATAATGATAAGGGGTATAGTGCTGTGCGAATTTCATATACAGAATTGAATGGCCCACCGTACCTTGAAACGTGAGTGGCTGGCTAGTAAGTACGCTCGCGCTCAGTCATCGGCCGGCCGAACGCGGCGGCGACTGCCCGCTTCTTAATCAAATAGTACTTGAAACTTTTTCATACACAAACCCGCACGCTTCGTGCTCACGACTGTATTTTTAATTGGACATCGGAATTCCTGGCACTTTATTAAAATTGACAGGTGCGTTATTTAATTTTATTAAGTGCTTGATTTTTAATTATATTATGGTTAGTATTTTTTGTGACGGATCATATTAAACGGGCTTTTTTGATTATAACAGTAATTGAAAATATATTAAAATTATTATATATTTTTGCAAATCCCTGTTTATAATATATGTGTAATAATTGTTTGATGATGTAGGTAGGCTTGTTTAGATAATTTAATTGATGTAATTATGCAGATATAAAATGTTCTTTATTCGTACGTTATAAGCAAATTTTTCTTTTAAAACGCTTTTAATTTTTATGTTCTTTGTAATTTTTTCGTACTTTGTATTGTTGTTATTTTTCAATCTTATAATAATTAATATCTTACTTCCCTACATTTTATACTATTTTTAAACATTAGCAATGTATTTTTGTGATATGCATGTTACATGTCTCTTACTTTTTCAAACAAGGTAGGTATGTATGTGTGTATTGACAATTCATGTGTATTTAGTTAGGATGAGTTTATACAATAAATAATGTTCATTTGTTCAATTAAAAATTCTGCTCTCAGCTGCCTAGTTTGGATATTTACTAAATATAGGTATCTCTATTTCCTCTTTCTGGCTGATATTAACATCTTAGTATTGTAATAGTTCCAGTTTTGGCGACATTGATTTAATTTGCCATTTTTGATAATTGGCTGAAAACATTTTTTGTTTTTATGATAACATTACTTTCAATACAAAACAAATTGATCAGACAGCTGCGCCATACAACCGTGTGTAGTAACAAAATGTAGTGACAATATTTAATAGCACGTTTCTTATTTGTTCTCCACTGTAGTGGTGGGCAGCCGGCAAGTGCGTCCGGAACAATTATTTTTAGATATAGTTTTTTATTTATTTCTAGCCATATACGATCTCTGAAAATGAATTTCTTTAATCTAACCTTTATTATTTATATTATTATCGTCACGTTATATAAATAATCTTGTGATTTAATGAATATTAAGACTTTCCTCATTGGCATTATTATCTTACGAATGGTATTTGATATAGCAATCCGTCGAGGCATACCACTGGGTACACTCATTTAATGTATCATTTTTTATCGGGAGTTCTTAAACGTGTGTAACCTTATAAATATTTTCAGTCTTCTTTACTATGATTCCATGGCGATTTCTAATTGGTGACACGTGGGAATGTACTACACTCCTCTGCCTACTCCTTCGAGGATTACACGCGTGATGCTGCGTATTTAACGTTCTTCAATATCATCCTTTTGTTTTGTATGCGACAAATTCGCTTAACTGCTGCTTTGTTTTTTCAAAGCCTTGTTGGCTTTCGAGTACTTACATCTTGCCCAATATTGGGTTCTAAGTGGTATGACAATATCGTTAACAGATTTACTCATGCACTAATGTGCAGGTATACTGCAGATAAACAAAATGCACATGGCGTTTTATCAAAAGTAACATTACATATTGTTACAATGCGTTACGCCCACGGATGTGCATGTTGCTGAGTATTAAATAACGTTTTGCCTGCAACACAACAATGTCCAAATAATGTTTTATCGTCTAATAATTCGATAAAGCTAATATTCGTAATTACTTTATTTGATTCGATTAATATTATCAGCTATCCAGGATACCTATACAGTATACGTGATTAAAACTTGATTTTTTACTTCACAGAATTAATTTGATATTTAATATAATTTAGTTTTAAACATTTTGGGCTGTAAATAAGATTTATGTTTACTGTAAACATATTATGACTTATTTTGAAATTGTTAAATAGTTAAATTTATGAACGTAATAAAAGCCGTCAATGTCAATGTTATGTTGTTGAAATTTCAAGGATATGCTGTCTGTGATTTGGATTCCAGTGTTTCGCCATAACCCTGGTTTACCATATGCCTTATATATAATTATGCAGTATTCAGTTTGATCCTGTTTAATAGTTTTTAACACTCTCATTATCTTTCAGAAGAGCACTGTGACTGTATTAGTGTTAGTATACATTTTCAAATATGTACCTTCATTTGTATGGCTCTTATCCAGTGATGACGTACGAATAGCCTCGTTAGTTAAATCCCCTGAAAAGATTATCTCTTAAAATTTTCATTTTTTTGTGGTTTGAACTTCTACTTCAATGCAAGTCTACACTTTCATTGAGTTCGTCTCTTCACTTTCATAAATATAAATATAAACCGTTATAGAGTGAATTAATCATTTCTTAGTAGAGGAAAAGTTAGTATATTTAGGTTGGAGATACCAATGTTCGGATTCAAAACTGGTTAGTTTTACAAAAAAAAATAAAAAAATGTAAAGATGCATTTAGCAAAATACCACGAATCTACTTAAGAGTCTACTTAACGACAAAATAGCAGAAGAATGCAGCATCTATTTATATACCAAGACGCAAGGCTCATCGACTTGGATGATTCAGCTATCCGATGTTGCGTCTATCGAGAACCGGTCTAGTGATGCAAGGATGGTGACCTTTGGGATAAGATCATTGCCCACTAATATAATAATGAATTTATATCATATATGGTTGGTATAACGAAAGTGTAGCAATTATTTCAAGAAATAATATAACATTTTGAGTGTTTCTGAATATCCATTTATATTATTCCATTTATCCTATTTGTTTCGATATGATGATTACCAGGACAGCTCATTTCATAGTGATTATTGTTAGACCTTGTTTTTTAGCCAGTTAACTAAACAGATTTTTTAATTACTTATCGTGTTAATGTTTAAATAAAAAATGCAGAGCGCTGATTAAAAAGGACGTTGTTTTTGTGAATAACGAACAATATATTTTCGTTACGCTGTTGCCCTGAAGAGGTGAAAGATTTTTCTATGTTTATACTTGAACATAGAAGCGGCGTGCTTCGATGTTCTAATATTTCCCACGGTATTGTCTACACTTTCCATATATTTTATAGCCGTATGACCTTCGTTTATACCTGACGTAGCTAGATATCACAACGACCATGTATGGCCGTGAATTTAGTGATTTGTTTGTTGCTCTTTGTTTTGACACAACAAATAAAGGCAGGGAAGTAACAACACCGTAACAAATGCTGTGAATAAAATCGTAACGAGGACAACAATATCTTTTTAGATTTTCTCTGCTCTGAGGTTTCTAAAGCGTTCTCGGAGGATACCTAATTAGTGTGGTCAAAAGAAATAAGTGATATTCGTTTTGCGATGACAAAGAGACGTTTCGTATTATTGTATCGATGGACGCGCGTCACTAGCTTTACTTTGATTTTGTAAGGGTTTTTTTGTGAGGGTTACTCGCTCATTTTCAGAATGGAATTGGTAATACCGGGTTCACATTTATGGGTCACTAGTTCCAGACTATGGACTTGATACTTTTCACTTCGAGTAGAAACCCATGTTAGACGGTGGAAAGATGAAAAGGTTTAATTATGATGATAGTTTGCTGACTTCAGCAAACTATATATTACTTAATAATAATGTGTGTAAAGGACATTCATATTAGAGTGGGGGTATGCACGGCCGTCTCGACGTGGGTGCTTTATAAAAATGGATTAGTGCTAAAGCAAAAGTGTAGCATGGAAATGTTTATGAAACTGAAATCAATAATCTTTTATATGAAAATTATAATTGAATCGATAACCTTAGAATGTAGTCAATTAGCGGAACAAAAGTAATGAAGATTATGTATTAATGGATCGTACGAATCGTACGAAATCGAAAACAGCAGCGTGTTTTTTTGAGCACTTATAAATTTTAAGAAACTAAACACGCATATTGTGCTGTATTTTTATTATGTCTACGGATGTAGCTGGACTGTTGTTTTGAAATTTTAAAAAAGATCTAGATATTTCAAACAAGATGTGTAATTATTATCTGAAAGGAGACCAAGGTCAGTATAAATAATCTTATACGAATCATAAATTTCAAATTGTAAGTATACAAATTTGAATATATGTGAAATAAAATAGTTGTTTTGTGGTCGATTCATTCATACTGATCCATCTGTACTGTGGAGACTCCATCTGTGTAATACTCAATATTGTTAAAACATGAAACAAATTATACTTAAAACCCACTGAAATATGTGCTTATTTGTATGTAAATCTCACATCCCTAACCAAACAATAGGTTACGTACATGAGGGAATCAAATATCTCTAACAGTTGGTATTTTGCTGATAATTGTCTTTTATGGCAATTAGATACGTTAAGTGTATCAATTAACATTGATACACTTAACGTATCATTCTCTCCGACACACCAACAAAACAATATATTGCTGCGCATGTTTTTATATAGCGTGGATTTTTTCTTTTTTTATGTAACACACACATATTATTTAACATACACATAAGTATAGAATTGTTACCAAGTACTTCGGAAACCAAATGCGTATTGATTATTACTAAATGTGTATTACATATTCGTATTAAACATACCTAATAGTTAAAACTAATTGCGTATGAAAATACATATTAGTTTTAACCAAATGCGTATTAAATATTTTCGTTTAAATGGCATATTTTAAATATATTTTGAGTTTAATCTTGTCGTTAAAATTGTGCAAATTTTTATTCTTAACTTGACAGATCCTACTCTGATAGTGTCGTTATAACATTATAATGTTGTTAGAAAGTATGCAAGAAGGAAACATAGAAATCTATGGTTTAAATTGTCGTTGTCTGTGGAAAAAATATGTTGACTTTGAAATTTGCACGAGTAACCTTTATAAGTTTTATTCTCAAGCTTGTTTGCGATTATTTATTTATTTATTGAGGAGGTTAATTTGAAGTGTCGTTGATAAGTATTTGTATAACGCCTAATAGATAACGGACAAGAAGCAATATAATTATCATCAAGAGTTCTTTAAAGTACTTTATTTCATACAGCGCTCTAATGTTTGTATGGAAAACGATAGGATGGTTTGTATTACATTTTATATGTGTATTTGTATTTTATATGTATGTGTATTTTGTCTATAAATGTTTGTATTACATTTTTTAATAGTAGATAAATTGGTACAGTCACAGTCTCGTACTAGTTTTTTGTAAATACTGAGGCTTTTAAGAAGTTCACGTCATGTACGTACAAAATTAAAAGTAGGTAGGTACATAGTTACAGTAAAGATCTCATATTCATAGACTCGGCCTCAAAATCAACTCTATGCCCGGTAGACAGGTTCCGTGACCGTTATAAAAAATAGATTGTTAATTAATTTTATATTTAAATTCGAATTCTAAATGCGTTTTTTTTCATACTCGTGAAGATCGTAAAAATCACATACGATCTATTGACCCAAATTAAAATTTTATGTCGGTACCATTTTACTTTGGAGGAAAAAAACAAGAATAAATTTAAGAGCCAAGATTTCTTTTAGTCATAAAATTGTTTTGGGTTGGTTCTGCAATAAGGTTTCGTCAGGTTAATGAGACTGCTTAACACTGATGGTTTTTGTTTCAATTTAGTACTGTAAGTACTTTTACTTACAAATATAGAGATGAAAACAACAATAATGTTAACGTCATCCGAATTGATAGTCCGTCAACGTTTTCTTAAACTTGTTTACTTACTGTAACTTCGCAGTGTCATCTATTTTCCCTGTAAACGTAACGTAAACGCCCTGTAAAGTAAATGTAACATCACGTCTGTGATTCCCGAAGGGGTAAGCAGAGGAGTGTAGTACACTTCCAGGTTTCTCCAGTTACGTTTATGTCACATGGAATAGGTGGTGAGCTATTGCCAAACACCAGGCATAGATCCATACTCCGAGTCATTGCTAAAAATTCTAAATTAGAAAAATCCTATGGTGCCCGACCCGGGTTTTGAACCAAGGATCTTCTGATCGGCAGTCGCACTTCCAACCATTTCGACCCACGAGCCAGTCAGTATATGTGAAAAGATTTAATGCTAATAATACGTAATATTCTCTGCATTTGTGAGAAGGATCATACGGCTGGAGCAAAGGAATCCACTGAGATGAGAGCACCCATTCATAAGCTAGTCATAAATAAATCAGCATTGAAAGGATTGTTTTGAGAATGCGACTTGTTACGAAAAAACATGATCAATTGTGAATGAATAAAAAATTATTTGGTTTCTTGTTACAGACGATGTTGAAGATCGGCGGTGGAGCCGCGTTGATCGCGGCCATAGTGGCCGTCTTCGTAGTGGCAACGCAGGGGCGTGATCCGGACCTGGAAGCATTAGAAAGCGAGGGTAGGGAGTATATTCTGCATCTGGACAAGATGGCAGGCGCAAGAAAAAACAGGGCTAGTTTAGCGGAATGGGCATACACATCTAATATTACGAAAGAAAATGAGGAGAAAAGGGTTAGTTTAATATTTAAAAATATTGATAATGTAAAGAAATTTCCTTATTTTTATGATAAATAAAATAAAGAGCTAGTTTTGCAAGTCTTGTTCATGAATCTGCTGTAAATAGTGATTTCTTATACACTATATTAATATCAAACTGAATCTTAACGAATGTGCACTATTGCAATATTGTAGGATAATATGATCCTAGCTCCCTAATAGTTGTGAAATTATATATAGAGGGAGTCTTGTCTAGTAGAGTAGCAAACGAAAGAAAAAAACGAAAGAACCGAACGAAACGAAGAACGAAACAAAAAAAGTTTAAGGTCTGCCTAGTCCGTAACTCCTATTAATGTCTCTAACACTATTGTATTGTAATTTATCTTTAATATTTATTCCTAGTTAACTGGTTAATTGAGTCAATTTTACTGTAAACTTAAATAATTTTAGATACAAATCCAACTCGAACTCTCGGTGGAAGAAAAGCAGGCGTGGGAGGAGACGAAAATGTACAGGTGGCAGGACTTCCAAGATTATTCACTGAGACGAATGTTCAAGAAGTATAGCCAGTTGGGAGTATCGGCGTTGCCCGATGATAAGTATAAGCTGTTGATGCAGTCGGTGTCGGGAATGGAATCGAACTATGCCACGGCGAAGATTTGCTCGTATAAAAACGCGAGCAAATGCGATTTAGCTCTGGAACCTGGTAAGAAATTCAAATTAAAAAATCAAATTAAAAAATGTGTACTGTGTATTATTTTCTGATAAAAGGCTCCTTTAATGCGTATTTTCATTATACCGTCTATTATATCTGATCTTGATTTAAATTTGTTTAGAGGTCGAATCCGTTTCATTGAGTGATGATTGGTCTGGAACCAGTTATAGATGTGCCTACATATTAGCAATAAAACTGACGAATCTTTTGGCGATTGCTGTTATGTTTAAATGTATTTATCATTAACGTTCATATATTTTATTCCAGAAATCACCGAGATATTTACGAAGAGTCAAGATCCTGATGAATTGAGGCATACGTGGGTGGAATGGCATAAAGTGGCTGGTGCTAGAGCTCGACAAAACTTCACGCAATATGTTCAGTTGAACAACGAGGCAGCTACACTTAACAGTAAGGATATCATGCGTTCAGATGCTACAGTAAAATTTATTTTCTATTCTCTATTATATCTTCAGTTTTTACATTTATTGGTTTGTTAATCATGTACAACTTTTGAGTCATCTGCAATGTCTCCTAAAATGTTTAGGTATATAAGTAATGGAAAGTTTTCTATTTCTTTAGTACCGTCCAAATTGTTCTGTTGGTTTGGTTTGGTGTATTGATTAATTATATTTTATCGTTTTTCGTTTAATTACTGTTCAAATAATGTTGATTTAAATTTATAGGTATTCAATACACTTGTATATTACATGAAGTAGGTTAATAGGAATCATCTTAGGACCATTACTTTGACAATAATTATTTTAGATTTCAAAAACGTGGCGGAGTGGTGGCAGTCTGAGTATGAGGTGTCTGATTTTGAACAACAGTTAGCGAAGCTCTGGGAAGATGTGAAGCCTCTGTACCAACAGCTACATGCGTATGTTAGGAAACGCTTGCGCGATAAGTACGGCGATCATGTTGTTTCTGCTCGAGGACCGATTCCAGCTCATTTGTTGGGTAAGTTTCCTTGATATTAAATTAATTTTGAAAACGTACTTTTTCTCTTCAATTTTTTATTTATTCTCTTTGCTATTTATGAGAAAAGTAAACGTTTTTTTTTGTATTTTTATCAAATGAACATTTCTATTAGGCCAATGTTGCTATGCAAATATCATAGATAAAATAGTAAAATTCTTCAACGTAATATATGCTGTCTTTTTCAATTATTTTATATATAAATCGTTATCCTCATTTTACAGGAAATATGTGGGCCCAAACATGGAGTAACATCGAATCTTTCACTCGTCCATACCCGGACAAAAAAGAGATAGACATCACGCAGGCGATGCAGGAGCAGAACTACACGGCTCTGAAAATGTTCCAGATGTCGGATGAGTTCTTTAAATCGTTGAATTTGACAGCGATGCCAGAAAAGTTTTGGAAGAACTCAATTATCGAAAAACCTACGGACAGGGAGATTGTTTGCCATGCGTCGGCTTGGGACTTCTGGGACGGCGAGGACTTCAGGTAAGTGATCCGAAACAATTCGTATAAAATGCGGTAAATTGTGGGTTTCCAAGAAACCACTGCCGCAGCTTATGCTTTTGTCTTTTTAAACGTATTTAATTTCCTTGAAATAGTATTTACAATTTATTTTACAGTGTTATTATTTTTTATTTTTATTTTTACATTTTATAATTTTTAATTCTAAATCTGTTTGAAATTTGAAAATGGCATCGAAAGTTAATGCTAGTAATTCGATAACGAACGTGGAACTAATAGAGTCAAGTGCAAAAGAACTGATAAAATAGTTCCCGTTCGATATAGTCATTATATTTGTCCATACTTGAATGACTATCATAATTAACATAGAGTTAACAACCAGATGACTGATAAGAATACTTCAAGTATGACCCAATGATAGCCTTATATAAAATACGCTTTTTTAGATATCGATAAAACAATTTATGTAACGACTGTAACATGTTTGCTTCAAAAAAACATTGGCTTTGCGATTTTTCTTTTCTAGTTGTAAGCAATATTATAGTGTAGGAAACTAATCGGTGGTGGTGAAATATAGAAAACAATGAATTAAATGAATAACTTTTCCAAATTTGTCTCTTTACATGTCTGAATTAATTTTAAAGGATCAAACAGTGCACAACTGTAGATTATGAGTATTTTCAAACGACACACCACGAAATGGGACACATACAGTACTTCCTACAGTATAAGCATCAGCCGGTTGTATTCCGAGATGGAGCTAATCCAGGTAAACTCGAGTTCTTTTTTGTTTGTTTGGAAACAGGATCAAAATGTGCACATCGGTGAACAAAGAACATTTGAGGGTAGTTCACCATGAGATGGGGCACGTCCAATATTATTTGCAGTATAAACATCAGCCCGCAATTTTTCGCGCTGGAGCAAATCCAGGTGAACGTGTTGTGATTAAGTGTATCTTCATTAACATTGTGTTAACAATATGTTTCATATGTGAAATGCAAGCGCTTAAGTCTCATAAAACATATTTTAATATTTTTATCTTCCGAAAAGTTGCCTTCTCTTTATGCTTCTGTTTTTAAAATATCGACTTTGAAATTGGTCTAATCAACGTTCAAAATAACAACTTCTTTGTTATCTGTTGTTATGTCTTTATCATTCTTTTACGTTTGTTTTGTTAAAATCTTCATTTGTTTATGAATGCTTATCATTATACATATTATGTATGTTTTGTAATTTAACCTGTGTCTAATTAATGTGCTTATTACTTAATGATAATTAAAAATTTTCCATTTACATCTTCAGGTTTTCATGAAGCCGTTGGTGATACGATAGCTCTGTCGGTGTCGTCTCCAAAACATTTACGACGCGTCAAGCTGGTCAGCGGGGATGCTGAAGACGAACAGACGGAGATAAATCAACTATACAAAATGGTAGCGTATTATATATATGTATATAAAAGAAAAAAAAATTAATGGAATCCGACTCAATAATGTAATAATACCATGATATACCACATTATCTTATCAAATCCTAATGAAGATATTTATTCAAAAATAGCGATATTTAAGGCCAATGAAAACGGTCGCATTTAGTACAATATTATTAATGCTATTCCGCTAATATTAAAATGTCAAAGTTTGACTTTATTCACCTTCTAATATTTGTAATCAATGTAAGATTCCCACAGAATTATGATTTTTATCAACTATAATACTTCAGTGTGTAATTCACCCGTCGAAGACTAGATGGCGCTAAACTCATTTTAAAATTTTGAGCAAATTTTGTTTACGAAGTTTACTGTGAATAATAGTGAATAATAAGAGGTGCTTTTTATTCTATACCATACCAAAATTGTTGAGCGTGGAAGATAACGGACATAGAATTTAGACATATATTTGTCGTATGCCTTTATATTATATTCTGTATGTTCAATTTTTTTGCATTTAACAAACATAGGACTAAGCTTAGATGATATTCATTATACATGTCTTCGATATTTTTGTATTTCTGTAACTAACGTCCAAACCTTGTCATTTGCAGGGTATAGATAAAATCGTGTTTCTCCCCTTCGCGTACACCCTGGACTTGTTTCGTTACGGTGTGTTCCGTGGTACCACACCGCCCGAAGACTACAACTGCCACTATTGGGATCTGCGAGAGACCCTGCAGGGAGTGGAGCCACCAGTCAACAGAACCGAGGAAGACTTCGACGCGGCTGCCAAGTACCACGTGTCTGCTGATGTGGAATATGCTAGGTATTATTGAACGAGTGTTTGTAAAAACACAACCTTATACTTACAGTATTGTACGAAGATCTGTGTCCCAGATTCTATATATACACACAAAAAAGTTATGGACATACGGATCCTTAATTATTCTTTTAAATATCTGACCAGATCCATAAAACTGGTGAAACGCGGGAGTGTACTACACTCCTCTGTTGTTACTTTTTGTTTATTAAAATGCATGGCAAACAGGCACACGGCTCGCCTGGTGGAAAGTACCTAATCTATGCCGCCTATGGAAATTTGCATCAATAATGTCAACCACATTATTGCAATTTTCAACGCTGCTTCAATAGAACCTAAAGTTTCATTTCTACTATACGTCCTACACGTCACTTTATATTTCTTTCAGATACTACGTGTCGTTCATCATTCAGTTCCAATTCCACCGAGCGCTCTGCCAGCTGGCCGGCGAGTACGTGCCCGAGGATCTCACCAAGAAGTTGGTGGATTGTGATATTTATCAAAGTGTTGCAGCCGGAAATGCTTTAGCGTGAGTTACTTTAGTACTCTTTATCAAATTTATGGCGCGCACCTCTTTACAAAAGTTTCCGTTTTAAGATTAATAAGGAAACATTGTGGGGGAACCTACACACCTTAAAGTTCTTAAAGAAATTCTTAAAGCGTGTGAGAAGACTTTTGATCCGTTTTAGCCAGTGTGGTAGTCCAGGCCTTAATCCTTCCATTCTGAGAGGAGCCCCGTGTTACGACTGCGGAAGAATAAAAGAGTCAAGAGTACTACTTGTAATTACTCTAGCACTCGGTAGTACTAGGGATTTCTTGTTATTGTATTATTACACTATTCGCACATAACACAAGCGACAAGTAATGCTGTTTAGCAGCAGTAACACGTACGTCTGCTTCCAATGCTGTTGATGCTGCAGCCGCGTGGAAGATCTCGTGTTATTAGTACCTAAATTAGTAGGTATATATAGTAGCAGTAGCATATTCTGAAATTAGTAGCCAAACATTGGTATTTAAATAATGATGACTAATGGAATCCAGTAAAATTTTTTATTTGTAGAAATTCTGCGCTTTTGTGGGATTGTCTGAAAGTTTTCAGGAGTTTCTTAATAATTTGCCGGTCATTTCAATGACAAGCCCTTAATTTTTAATTCTGATCATTAATTCAACTAGTATGTCAATAAACTTAATTTTTAAACAGAGTAGAAGGAATGGTCTCAAGTAAAATCAACCGATCATCAATAACTAACGCACCAGTATTTTTATCTAATTACTAATGTTTCGCAATTTGATTACAGTAATATGTTGAAGATGGGCTCGTCGAAGCCGTGGCCCGAAGCGATGGAAGT
The DNA here is from genome assembly GCA_018244795.1 of Parelbella ahira ahira. Taxonomy (NCBI): domain Eukaryota; kingdom Metazoa; phylum Arthropoda; class Insecta; order Lepidoptera; family Hesperiidae; genus Parelbella; species Parelbella ahira. The sequence continues at coordinate 318 of DWME01003328.1, read as the reverse complement.
TCTGACAGGGCAGCGCGCTATGAGGGCGGATGGATTGCTGGAGTACTTCCGGCCGCTGCATGAGTGGCTTCAGACCGAGAACCAACGTACCGGCGAGTACGTGGGCTGGGAGCCCAGCAACATTCGTAAGTATCAAAGTTCTATTTGTTGCCACCGAGCACTCATGTCGCACCGCTTGGTGTAGAACGTTCCCAACGTCTATTACCTGTAAACTGAAAAAGCGTTAGTCATATGATTATTTTTTATGGATTCTTTTTTCAAATATTTAACATATATTTATGTAATTTTTTAGAATATTGTACACCGGAGCAGCGCGCG
>DWME01003327.1:0-18580 GCA_018244795.1 Parelbella ahira ahira | reverse complement strand
CGCAAGTACAGTATCTTCCGCCATAAGTACGGCATGCTTTTGCAGATTTCATAACATTGGTCCCTGCTCTGACTCGACCACTGTCTTTCTATGAACGCATCTATCAGCTCCGGGAACAGCGGCATCTGGCTAGTCCTGACGTATGGCAAGGGGAATCCGCATTCACAACCGAGATTTGTGATCTTTTGTGTCTTAACATTTACTGATATGCACGAATCTACAAAATATTTGTATAACACCTCGTCCTTTATTATCAAATCCAGTATATCATTATTTCGAGACGCGTTCAAGTAGCATAGAAAAATATTGTTCGGTACAAACTTTGAATCCTCCAAAGCGCCCCTAGAAACGCAATATTCCTCCAATAACAACATGAGATTGTGTATCTCGTGTATATCACAGGCATAGTTCTCTATTACTGAAGTTAAATTCGACATATCTGAATCCTTACCGATAAGCCCTAATCTAGAATATTGATATAACGTTTTGCACACTTTCTCCCTTTCTAAGCTATTATTGTCTACTTCTATGGCCTTCTGACTAGAATCTTTGTATATAATATCATTATTTAATAAAACAGGTGTGTCTTCATTTAAATGATAGTCATCGCGAGCTATCCATCTAGGAGTTATTTCTTTGTCTTTATCATCTTGTGTTTCTTGACTGTTTTTATCGATACTTAAATGTTTCATTCTACCCTCAAAGTCTTCCCATTTTTCCTTTAAAATCTTTTTACTGGAACTTAGTTTATCTGATACTGTGTTGCTTAACCCTTTAATAGCTTGTAGGGCATCAGGAGATAAGGTTGAAAGCAAATTATCGTCGTCACGCCTGGCGACTAAAGATTTATCCTCATCATCATCTATCGTAGATTGCGTATGATATGTATTGTCCACAACATAGATTCCTGATTTCATTTGTGTCGCTTCGCTAGTCTTCAAATCATCAAATTTATTTAGGAGAACAACTATACTTTCCAATAAACCATTATTTTGTAATTTATCTTTTAATCCGGATAAAATATATAGCTTCGGAGATACATTATTGGAAAGCAAATAATCACAATGTATGGAACACAATTTGGCGCAAAGAATATATTTCTCGTCTATGTAACATTTTAACAGGAACTTGTCGATTTTCATAAATTTCAAATTTACCAGAGAGCCGTTCGCTAACCACACGTACAGAATATCACGATATATTTTGCAATCTACAATATCACTGTATGAAAACCACACAGTATTATCCACGTCTTGAATATTGAGGAAGTACAAAGCGTGTTTGCTATATGAAAATATTGCACTATTAATGTAGTATATTTTTGAAAAATTTAACGATTGTTCTTTGCTTTGTACAGTGTTAATATCCAAAGTGATATCGTCACTGTTATATTGATTTACTGTTACTGGTTTTAATGGTTGTTTTGCTAGAACCTGCTTGAACTGATGAGTTCTACGGACCATACCATCTATGGTCGCCTCCCATAATCTCGAAGAAGGTCTAGCACAGTATATAAGTGTGTTCGCGAACTCTTCACTGATAGACAGAACGGCATCGTCATCGACGATGTTATATTTTTGTACTTCAGTGAAATCTTGTGATGAGTTTTCCACAGTACCGTTCTGCAAGGAACTTTCATTGTTTACGAAGCAAGCACCGAATTCACCGTCTCTTAGTTTCTGACCGATTTGCCGATAAAGTTCTTGAGCCGTGTTACAAATATAGCAACGTGTCAAGGTGGACACGAGCAACATACAATCTCTTGCATCCAGTTGACAAATTCGCGAATCAAGGTTCATTATGGCTTGAGACGAGCCATGGAACATAGTTTTCGCCTGGAAAAATATATTAACAATATGACATGTATACTTTCTATACTTATGGCAAGTATCAATGGAAATAACAAAGTAAGTAAACCATTGCTAAGTATCTAAATACTCATATAAACGACTAGTTTATATGAATTGTCTTGAAAGTATATATCCAACTTTGAATTCGTATGAAGCTTTTCAATTATGTTTAATGTAACAGTTCTATGGTTGCCTTTCTTTTGGCGTTCCACTGATGGTAATATTCCAGCCGCACCTGTGAAATGCCTGGATGATCCTATATTATATTGCTCCAATGCAGGGTAGCAGAGAAATCAATTAAATAATCTTTGCAAGTACACATGTTACATTAAAAGCAAGACACATCATCAACATTATTAGCCAATCTAAGTACACTGTTGGACCTATGCCTCCCCGGCTGAACACCATCACTCACTGTTATATGTAATCTTTATCTCTTGTATCTTGTACACTAGTCACACTTGTCAAATAATAATATATATAGAGACTGCCCCACAAAAAATTTGTTCTAAGTTAACAACTAAAGACGTTCAAACAATATGATGGACAATACAAATGGTCATTGCCAGCTATATAGCAAAATGTCAGTTTCGCTTACTAAAATATCCCAAGTGACATAATAGTACTTATAAAATTAAACAAATCTATTTCTTTAGTTACATGTGGTATTTCCAAGCCAATTAAATATCTGTGGACACACATCGGAAATTTACACTCACAATGAAGTTTTGCAGCTGGAGAACAGATATTCTGCCAACATCATCCCCGATGAAGAGGATATTCCGGCTCCACACCATTGCAGTGATTTCATTACCCTGGTGTTCTTTGGATATCGCAGATGAATTGCTCCCCCTGAGGGATCCATCACATTCAATAACAGTCACAACACCTTTGCCATTAGCAAATCCAACATATTTCTCATCTGCTGATATTGCCAAACGTGTGATGGGTCCATCCTGAAAAAGAAAATTTCAAATTTAATGGCAAACACCAGTTTATAAAATAATGGTTAAATGTCTTCCTATTTTAAAATTTGGTATTTTCGTGTTCCAGTTAGAAAGTAAACGAAGTCTCTAAGCATATACATTCACACACAATCCCTAAAATGATGCTCTTAGGAACTGTGATACATCCAGGACTGACCCAAGAATATTTAATTACAATTTGATATTGGATACAGATATGAGCTGCACAATAACAAATAGTAAAGTAATACTCTAAAAAACCATAATAACATGCCTATAATTACCTTGCTTGGTATAAGTTGAACAAATTCACATGGCCACCGATTAAACACATATATCCCCCCGCTTGTCGCTCCAAACGCTATTAGGGACTTGGATATATCAAAGCAGGTATACTGAAAAGAAACATGTAAAATGCAAATCATTCATATATTCAAAAACAAATTAGCCCTAAAACATTATTGACAAAAACTATCAAACTGAACAAATCACACCTGTAATCTTCGAAAGGGTAGGCAGAAGAGTGTAGTACACCCCCTGTTTCACCAGTTATGTTTACAACCCACAATAGTATAAATGTTTAGTCTATAGCCATATAAAAGACACATATCCAGACTCAGAATCACCACTAGAAAATCTAAATGAGAAAAATGCAATAAAATCCAACATAAGATTTGAACCCAGGACCTCCAGATCGGCAGTCATGCTTGCAACTGCTCAACCAACGAGGCATTCATTGCCCATGCTATTCTGATTATTCAGATTTTCAATTTATTATTAGTAGGCATACTCTCATACATTCTACATCCTCATAATATTGTAGAGATAGTTAATAATATTTTTAATATGAGTCATACAAGTCTTGACTTACATATCTAATGTTAGCTTTCTATCAATTGTATGAATATTTAACTTAGGGTAACAATTAATGCAACACAGATGCAACACTGGTGAGTCACGATAATTAGCAAACATAGAACATAAACATTTTTGAAGAAAATAATAAGAATCTTGATGTAATTAATACAATTTATTAATCCATCTAAGCAGCTTTTCTCAATAAACTTTATTTTATCCTCAATGTTAGCAGGTTGAATAAAAAAATGTTTTTATAAAAAATACTAATTTTATTTCATTTATATAATTTATTCTGTCCAGACATATTCTGTTTCGGAACCGCTATTCAGATATTTTCTTAGTCAACTAAGTGTGCTCTAGCCGGCCCAGCGAATGACTAATACATAATCTTTATATATGATATCAAAATGACATACATATATATTCGTTTCAGGGATACGGTTATTGTATCTCAACAGTAACATAGCAAAGATAGTCGTAATTATTTTTGGATGCATGCCAAGAATAAATACCTATGCTCTAACCTTTATTCGATGTACACTTTTTATGGGACCATTCACTGTTTCTGTAATATCTGGAAGTTCTTGCAGAATATACGGCGATATTTTCGAACTAGACATGTTTTACGAGCACATTTTCTTACAACTTAATATAAAACAATACATTTAAATCTGTCTCACATCCCACCTGTTTCACAAATAAAAACAGTTTGACAATGACATTTGTGTTGACACTGTCTGCTGTCATTACTTTTTAGTGAGATACATTGTATCTATGTGCTTTCGGCAATTTCGGATTCAAATATTTTAAGTTGCAACGTCGCATAGATTTTTAAAATGTTCTTAATACCAAATATACTGCGCACAAATTGAGATATTTTGACCTTAATACAAATAAAGGCCATTATTAAAACATAATTGCATATATTTTCCATTACGCTTGTATTTCCCGTAGATGCGTTCAAGGAATGTAGTACACCCCCACAATTTACCTGTTAAGTTGTACGTCCCACCATCTGATGGAGGGTAATTACTTATTGCCGCATTATCAGATAAGTGCAGATTCCAAACTACTACCAGAAATTCTAAGTTAGAAAAAGCTGAATACTTATACCAGGACCCAGGACCTATCGATTTACAATCACGTATCCAACAACCCGACCAACGAAGCAGTCTTTACTCCATAGATTCTTAATGCGATTATATTATTTCAGGTGTAGGCAAAATAATTATTTTACTTGTTAATTTATTTCGTAATTATGCTCTTCTAGTAGTGCTTGCAACTTCGTCTGCGTAGAGTATTTTTGAGTCGAGTGTGCCGACTAATAATAAATTCAAAATCCATAAATCATAATCATGTAAACCTTCTCTTCGTTTTGGCACCGCCTGCCCTATTACCCGTGGGTAAACAGGACATTTGGCCGTGCCTACATAGGCTGCGCTATACCGTGGCTTAACCGGTCGTTAGAGCTTTGCCTATTGTATAGCGGGGTGCACTACGGACAGATAAGATTGACTTGGGCACTTAAGGTAGAACTTAGAACCACGTACACCCCGAAGAGTTAAACTACTCTAAAAAATATTTTTAATTACGTTCTAATAAATAATATTTATTTCAATGAAAGGGACAGGTTTAAATGAAATAAACGGACTCTATTCGCAAAATGTTTATTACGTTAATTATTTTAGGTTTACGTTGAGAATCGGTCCATTGTCTGAATTAATCACAATTAGTTAATATTAGTGTAGAGTAACTTTCAAAAAAAACGTAATGGAGTCATGAGCAACTTCGTTTTCTGCAATACATTCATATGTGCCTTCATGTTTTTTAGTAACATTTTGTAAGACTAAATCCAGTTTATTGATGACAGCCCTGAAAAAAGTCGTCGTTAGTTTGTAACAAATAGGTAACTAATAAAAATGTAAAAACATTTTTTTTATCTAATTATGTAGATGAAAATGTATACGGTTAATGCAATATTGTAATAAGTCTTTAAGAATTGTTTATATAGGTACTTGGATTTTAACTTGATCTATCATGGACAACCATTTAAGCACTAACAATATTATTATAGTATCTTCATGCCACGCCCCATATAGGGTAGGTCCCGTAGATACCTGACGTGTAATGAATTAAGCTGTAATAATTTCTTTAATATTGTCGCATTACAAGTTGTTACTAATTTTTCACTAGAATTATACCTCGATAAAACATTAACAGCTGATTTAGCCGAGATGAATTTCCATCTTGTAGAAGGCACTGGGTAGGCGAGAAGGACATTACAAGCCACTGATATAGATTCTCCGACTCGCACTGTCAGTGTTTCGAAATCAAGAGGTTCAATGTATGGTTCCACTGTAAATTAAAAAGCAGTTATTAGGGACATAGATTATAACTCCCAGTCGGGTTTGGCCTTTAAAGCCTTTAGCTACAGAAATTTGTGATACAATAATTGTGATCGGCATACCCAATACGTTCACTGTGACAGTTCTTTCAGCTCGTCCCATATCATTTTCAGCTACGCAGTGATAATTGCCTGAATCTTGGTTTGATGCAACAAATCTGAAATGGTAATGGAAAAATTCACTTATATTGCTTTAAGTAAAATAGGGAAAGATTTGTATTACTAGCTAGTATATTTCCTTCATCGACATCCTTCATCTTAATTTTATTTTGGTCCTGACAGCTTTACGTTAGCTAATAGCTAGTGGCTAATATATAAGAAAGTGTTTGTGTTTCGGCAGGTTAAGGAGCCAATTTCCATCACCGTTACACAAATTTTTAAAAAACTTGGCCAGGGCTTTTAGAGGACCGTTTGAACGATCTGACATATGCGTTGGCTTTCAATATGCATTTCCGCCAATCCATATTGGAGGCTGCGTAAGGTGGAGCCTGCATCAAGCCCCCCCCGGTTGCGATAGAAATATGCACCCAGCAGGACATAAAAAAAGTGTAGTCATCACTTTCGTATTCATTATTTTTGTATATGTATTTTAAAAAGAAATTTAAAAAAAAATAGTTCATAAATCATATTATACTTTTGATGTTTATTACTGTAATAAATATTTTTAATGCATATTTCAATTCTATAGACTTGTACCTTTTTGTCAACCCTTTTTATTGTTGAATTACAGAGTTAAGGCCATTCTCTGACACGCCAAGTACGGATAGGCAGAGTTCACACGACTTAGAGAACATTTTTTTAGCAAGTGATATTTAATTTTAAAACGATCATTTGTAAAGTGGTGCGAGCCAGGATTGATCCCGGGCACCCGTACGGAGAGGCCGAATTTCAAACAACTAGGCTATCATTACTATATAATTTTGTTTGTCACTGCAAATTTATTTACATTGTCCATTACATTATATACCCGGATGAAAGAGCTCAGCTCGGTATTTTTTGATTTTTTTAGATACGAATTAAATCCGTTGATAAAGGGCTTATAATAACAATTTTTCTTACAAAGGAAGGAACTTAAAAAAAAAGTGAAAAAATAATCGGATTGGAGACATCTAGACTTCCACCGGTAGGAACTTCAAAGTTAGGAGATTTTCGAAAATACTTGAGTTTTAGATAATATTGCATAACATACTGATGAGTATAACGATCGTCAGTGTGATGGCGGTCGTCGTAGTCGGTGAGAACGTCATCTTGGTACCAGGTCCAATAAATTGTAGCTTTGGGTATTGCGTCCACGTCGCATTCTAATTTCACCAACTCGCCAGCTTTCACCATTTTGATCTCATCACCGTTCTTCATCTTTGGAGGATCTAGTGCAAGCAATGAGTAAAATAATTTAAGCAAGTTGCCCTAAAATTGCCTAAATTGGATACGTTTAACATAACTACTACATATAATCTACCATGTTTTTTTGTTTTGCGATCAGTGACATGTTAGTAAACAGGGAACGAGGGAAATCTTTAAAAATACCAATTTTATTTAATCGATACCGTACCGATGTTGACCTCAAACTTGCCGACCGATTACAACGTATAATTTAGATTAGTACTTTGGCTCATGGGGTGAATACCAATTGTACAAGAGTAAGAGCATAGAAGAGTTTTAAATGACTTCAAATCACTTTTTTTTCACCACACTTTTCACTGAAGTAAGATGTGTGACTCGTTCCGCCAACTGTTCATGAAGCTGTCTTAAAACATATTGTTCAAAAATGTGGTCCAATTCTATACCACGTACACGGGTGTTGTGAGTCTTATTCTTTAAAATATAGGGTTAAAACTTTACCTGGTGTTGCAAACGAAACAGGCTATTTTGTCCAATTCCCCGCTGTTTCTTATGATTCTTTAAAATTACTCAACTTTCCGATTAAATGGTGCCCATTCCCGTACTTTAAAAGAATTATGAAAAAAAAATCAAAGTCAACCATATGTTTTTTGGGATACTTACAATATACTTTAACGGCTACTTCTTTTGATTCTTCTCCTACTAAATTGCTTGCTGTACATTTGTACTGACCGCCATGTTCATTTTGGACAGATGGTATTTTTAACGATGTTTCCTCGATGTACACTCCATCAGGAATGTCATCAAACTCATTCTCATTTACAGCTTTCTTCCAATCCACTTTGGGTGCTGGATTACCTTTTAATACTCTAAAAGATAAATTTTATCAGTATGCAAAATCTAAATTTTATCATAAATTGCTTGTTGTTTTCTAAGGCATTAGAACACTACATCCGTCTTTTAATTTTAACTATTCGCACACTTATTCTGTTCTCTTTCATCCTGCGATCTCACTAATTATACCCACACCGAGGAATTTATTTCTAAGGACTTTTAAGTAAAAAATTAATTTATATCATGATTTACTCATGCAATACTAGATATATTCTTTACAATTGTTACTACTTTAAGTATACATATAAATAAATATATAACTCCTAATTGATTGCCATTCCAAGCTGGAATGCTATTAGTTTTTTGCTTTCCGTCTAATAATTGAACAAATTTGTAAGGACCCGACGGGATAAATCTCCTACAAAATACATATAAGTATATGTCACTATTCCATAAAAGCGAAGGGATCTAAGTCAACGGATATAACTTAAGAAAAAATCAAAAAAGCTCTTACTTGCATTCTATCTGAATCCAATCACCAGGTTTTTGAATATATTCTGAGTTTGTTATTTCTATAGTTGGCGCCACTGTAATTAAATCGTACAAAAAAATCATTAGGTTAAATAATGAGGCTCCAAGTTTATTTTTTTTTAAATCAAATAAACTAAGAAACCAAAGTAACGATGTTAGGTAATCGGCGAATGATGATTTTACAAAATAAAAGAAACTTAGAGAACGCAACATAAGAAATATATAAATAAGATAAGAAAAGTTCGATTGACCTGTACACGGACTTTGCTCTTTTACTCAAATGTGAATCAAATATTTATTTAACACAAACGTATTCGGGATAGCAGACTGAAAATAATTATGAAAAATTTAGGAATACAGTTTCATAACAAGTAAAAATTAAGCTACATGATACATACAGCTGTGAAACCCAAATAATTTGTACCTATTCTTAAATAGCAAGTAAATATTTAATAACTTTTACCTAAGCCTGAAACATCAACGGTAGCTACAAAGGTTTTTTCTTCAATTTCATTCACTACTTCACATTTGTACTCGCCAGCGTCGTCAATTGTCATGTTTTTGATGAGCAACAAATTTTCATCGGAAACGATTTCGACGTTTTCCGAGCTTTCTATCTCAGTGTCGTTGTGGTACCACTTTATGGTGGCTTCTGGATATGTCGTAGCTTCACAGAACAGCTTTCCTTGTTCACCGTATTCAATTGTTGTATCTACAAAAGTATGTATAAGTTTATTGATAATAAAAGCAACGATAGCCCAGATGTTCAAAATTGACTATTAAATCTGTCATTGTTAAGGCAGATAACCTTAATAATGACAGGGGGGGAGGGGTGGACACCGCGGGTTCTCGTTTTAAATTTTGGCACGGACCTTATTTATAAACTTGCCTAGCGACCCGCGTTTGACCACTCAATTTATGAGATTCGTATCGGGAGCGATAAAAGAGTACAACAAAATTGAAAAAGAAACGAAACATCACGCCTGTCATTCCCGAAGGGGTAGGCAGAGTGTGGTACACTCCCACGTTTCACCAGTAACGTTTACGTCCTATGGAATAGGTTGTCAGTCTATTGCCATACTCCGGGTGCAGATCCAGACCCCGAGTCACTACTAGAAATTCTAAATAAGAAAAATCGATTAGAACCCGACCCGAGATTTGAATCCAGGTCTTCCCAATCGGCAGTCGCTGTTGCCACCACTGGGCCAACGAGGCAGCCAACAGGTACGTACATTACGAACAAAGAAAATATTAAAAGAAAGAAAATAAAATGAATATCTTGTTATCCCAAGTTAATTTCATATTATAATATTATATGTGTAGTATAAGTTTCCTATATTTTAATATTTACTTGTGAACTTACCTGCAGGATATTGAAGAACATCGAAAGTGAAATTGCGATGAACAAACACGTCGGTCGGAGCCGAATCGTCTCCTGCAGAATTCTTAGACTTGCAGTGTACTGTTGTATTTGTTGTGGCATTATTTATGGTTGCGTAACTTATGTACACAGATGGTATTTCCAATAGGGCAGCCTAGAATATTAAATTCATAGGAAAAAAATAGAATCCAGTGATCTTTAGTTTCATGAGTAAATTTTATGTCACAAAAGTAGCAGACGGTACTCTTCTTTTTGTCATTTTGGTCCACACATTGTATATAACATTTTATCTCCTGTAGAACTACCTAAAGTCAATAACAGATCAGTCGTCGAATATCGAAATTCATAATTGCACATCATATTACCAAATTAGAGAATACATTTTTTTTTGTTTTTAACTTTTGTTTGTCAAACTTTGTTTGTGCTGTCGTATCCAGAGTTACTACAACTAAAACTGTCTGTTGATAAGACTAGTTTATAATTATAACTTAGTTATAACACGAATAGTAATTTTAGTTTGGTTTAGTTTCGTTTACTTAATACAAGTTTATGCACAGTCTACTGTCCACTGCTTAACGTAGGCCTCTTCAATGGCACTCTATTGAGCTCGTTCTTCAGCTCTTAATTTATAAACTCTACATGCCACTTTGCGTATATCTTCAATGTACCTAGCTGGAGGGGGTCACTCTAGGTTTGATATCTGCTTATTCGAATTGAGTGACGTACGGACTGACTGCGAGATCGAAATATAATGTGTTTCAATAATAATTTTATTTAATATTGCTTCATGTTAAAAATATGCAATTAAATCGGTACTGTTTTTCGACAAAACCTTAAAATATTTTAATATACGTACTCGTAAACTTGAAGCTAGATTTTCTATATATCTAGATCTAGAAATATAGAAAATCCAGATCCAGATCTAGATCTTGTATTATTTTGTTTTTATTTGAAAATTCCAGGGTTCTAGTATATTTGTATTGTAAATAAAAATTGATTTTACCTTAGAAGGTATGTCATTCCCATCGTCATCTTCCCACCAAATATCTGGTCCCGGGTATCCTTTTACTTTGCAGAACAAGGTTAGGGGTGACATAAACTCGACTAAGGGCGATAGCGGTTCAATTATTTCTACTGAAGGCATAAATGTTTTAGATGTAACTGGAAAATATTTTATATTGTTATAGTTTTACTAAAATTTATATAAATATCACAGGTAAGCGGTTGAAAAATTTTAAAAAATGGCGATTCCGTCCACTATTTATAACTTGATATATGAAGTTATCGAATGATTACTATGACTGGATATTGTGATAAAGATCGAAGTTTAAATATTTTTTAAATCCCATGCTATGATTTGATTGGCCATTAATAACAATGACCGGACATTATTCATAACGCCTTAATTACTAGATCTATAACATACATAATGTAAGTTGAAATAATTCTTTTAGTATAAAACGTACCTTCCTGTTGCGTAACAATTGTATCTGATGTTCCCACAATAACCTCGTGAGTGATCTCATTGCGGCCGTGTACCTGTAAATATGAAGAACAAATATATACTTTTCGGGTATACCCACAAATAAATAATCTGGGTATTTAGGTTAGGTACTATGAATGTAATTTGCCTATAACCTAATCATGAACATCTGACAGCATATTTCCAACTCTTTAAATAGAATAAAATTATAACTGAATTTGTTCCTGGTTTTTTTAATAATATGCATAGGTGTAAATTAACGAATTAAGGGTAATGGACCACTCTCTGTTTAAAATATTGATATAATACATCGTTATATCGAGTATTAAAGGTGTTTTCAAAAGCATGGATACGCGTGATATCATTTTGCATTAGTCCGTTAGTCGAACCTATCTAAAAAACATCGCTTGAAAAATTCTTGATTTTTACTTAACATTGCGATTCCAATGCCTTCTTTGACATCATGTATTACAATGTTACTGGTGTTGATTTAGATTTTATGTTCTATCGTAATTTACACTTAGTTAAAAAAAAATCTTACCGCAATTTTGTACGTTTTGTTCTCTTCGAACAGCGACTTCACCACGTAAAGTCCTTTTGCCTCATCCAGCACTGCTAGGTCTAAAGTTTCTTTGTCGTTGCCAGCGCGAATTTCCACCAAATACAGTTTAATATTCGAATCCAGCTGTTCAACGACAATATAGTTGGTAATATCTGTTGACGGTAGATACTGGTAACTACTTTATTCATAGAGCAATGACTGATGACTCCGTTGTGGAAAATGTTTTATAAGATTGGCATAAATTGCCTAGAGATTCACTCCAAGGTGCTTACGAAGTAACATGTCATATTGACTCGGCATTCAACACTATACGTAGGACAATCCCGGGTCGATAATGTAGAACCTAGAGAAGCAACTATTTTATAACGTGTGAAACGTGTGAGTGTACTATCCTCCTCTGCCTACCCCTTCGGGGTTTACGTATATCCCATGGCTTGATGATTATGTAAGCTACTAATCGAAGTAGTAGAAAAATTAGAGCAAGAATAAGGCGCCCTATTTTCATGTTCTCATATCTTTAAGTATTACTTATATATAAGTATCTACTTATACATCACACTTAACAGATTAAATTCATTAGTCTCGTAATGCCTAAGTATATAGTAAAAGACATTTACAAGCGTTCCTCGATTAAAATATCTAGTATAACAAATAATACTACAAAAAGTCACCTGGACGAGGTCTGTTGGTTGTCTCTTTGAGGTTTCTGGGCTTTTCTGGAGAAAAACCATATTTGAATTGTAACTCCTTCCGCTTGTAAAACGTAGCAAAAGTCGTTCCTCTACTACGTATTTCCGCTGCGTAACTGCCTTGTTCCGGTTGCAGTAGACGAATTACCTGAAAGGTTACTAAAATTATTACATTTCTTTTCAATAACATAATAATAGCCATCATTCGATTTAACAATAAACTGAGCCGATAACTCTTAAACCATATTGAAGTTCAACTAACACGTGGTGGGTCAGCACCACAAGATTACAAAAATGTCCCTAAAATGAGACCTGATGAGACTGAGATTTTATGTTATAAATATGTAATTTGAAATGTTATAGATGTTAAAATCAACTAAATTAACCGAAATGATCATAATGATAAGGAAGTACCTATTCATTTAGAGTTAAATGTGAATGTTAATTTAGCAGATAGCTAGGTTTAGAGTATTAACTTCGAGTCGGAATCAAATTTGTGCATAGAACTATGATGGTTAAGTGTTAATTATATATTGTAATCATGTCTTTTACGATAGATCGCCGTGTGTCCATGATTGTCTCCACCACAATGTTTTCGCCCAGCGCGTTCGTAATGCGTATCTCGGGATAGTCCCCAGACACTGCCACCACGAGGTTCTTTGTGTACGCGTCCACATCGAACTAGAAGAGATTAGTTTATATTATTGCACTTTGCTTTGTCAGGTGCCACGTGACGTACTACGAACTTCGAAACTTAAAGTTGAATGTCGTTGTTTAAATACTGTTACCGCAGCGAACTATGTTAAAAAGCAAGTTTTGCTGGATTCAGTAGATCACTATACCATTCGTTCAATTACAATCCTTAACGATAAGTAATACTTAATTGTATCCAAATAAAAAAAAAACGTAACACCACATCTGTAATCCCCGGAGTGATAGGCAAAAAAGTGTGGCACCCACGTTTTACCAGTTACGTTTACGTCCCATGGAATAGGTTGTGAAACTATTGCCATACACTGGGCACAGATCCAGACTCCGAGTCACTACTAAGAATTCTAAATTTGAAATATCAAATAGTACCCGACCCGGGATTTAAAACCAGGATCTTCCGATCGGCAGTCGCACTTGCCATCACTCGACCAACGAGGCAGTCTAATATAAATTAATTAAAATAAAAATAAAAATTAATCAAAATAAAAATTTCATACAATTCCTGTAATAGTGCTTGCTCGGTTCCATTAATTTTATTAAAATTGCATTATGCATTACTTACATTAAATCTCTCAGTGCCCGTAAATTCTTGATGCGTGTGTACATCAGTCCATTTGTTATTTACCATTTCAATAATATATCTGAAAGGCTAAAATAATATTATATAAATTTTAATGTGTGACTTAACATATTATATACAATATTCCAAATCGATTTTATCCTTGTTGGACATTCGCCAACATAATCTTAGACGTACTTATTTACGACGTAGCCGTACGCCGTACGTACTCGTAGATGTATGGTGCAGGATACAAACATATAGAAATAGAAATAGAAATAGAAATAGAAAAACGTTTATTTCGTCCACACAGAAAACAGATGAGATTTTACATAAGATTATATACCTAATCTTTAAATCTGGTTACGGCACCTCTTAAAACAGACGAAACTGTTCGTACCTCCTATATAAATTTAGCTTATTAACACACCGAATGTACAAAGTTTAACTCAAGAAGCAGTCGGCTGTTGAACAGAGGATCTCTGAAGACGGATATTGACAATCCTATCTATTCTTTGAAGGATATGTTATGTGGTTCTCGATGTAGCTGTTAAATACTGATCAAAGTTTCTCGATGGTTTTCAAAATAGTTTCAAGAATGACGACTGATGAATTCAGTCACTAATCTACTAGGAAACTATTACTGGGAAAGTTAGAATAAGCGCGGCTAATGGAGTATGTTTGTTGAATGTTATATACACATGTTTGATGTAGATATCACTAAATTAAAACTTACTTTCAATCGTTGAAAGCTAATCATGTCAATATAAAAAACTGAGCCGAAGCAGGCTTTGGATATTTCGTAGAAAGCCTCCATACTACTAGTTGCGTCCGACGAACATTCGCCGCTCAAAAACGTTATCACCTGAAATTTTTTTTTTTGAAAAACGAACATAATTACATATAGATAACTATTACAAACGTTAATTGTCATATCTCTTTCTTGTAGGAGAATCAGCGACTGAAGATTTTCATTTGCTATGGTCCTGTCAGACTGTTTTTGCCTGCTCCTTATTGAAATAATATAGTATTATATCGTCTGCTCTCAAAGAATTATTGACCTAAATTTATTTAACTAGGTCTCTGATTTGATCGGATGATCAGCATTGGAGAGGTCTATGTCCAGCAGTGGACGATGACGGGCTGATAGTGTGTTTGTGATCACCATTATCAATATCACAAACCCTTTTATCATTCCACTGTTGGAAACACGTCTCCTTTTAGAACGTGGGAAGAGCCATTGCCATTGTAATTATTACCATTATGCTATTCTTTATTTAAAATGTCATCCGCAAGATCCATTTACTTTATTTATCTCGACTTTTCGACGCCAGCCTCAGCCTCTATTCCACGACACATTCATTGCTCTGCTACGCTACCACGACTGCCTTTAATCTTAGTTATTTTTATTTTTTTATTAAACATAGTTTATCAACCTCCAAAGGTACTATACATGGTATCAGGCACAAATAGCATCTTAAATATATCACAAAATAGATGTTACCTGTGATCTGCGTTGCCGACATAATGTTTGAATGGATTGTAGTTTGCCAGTATCTTTGGCCGGTGCGTCAGTAAAGAGAAAAATGTATGATTCATTTTTGCTAACTTCAAGGGCTTTTTCCACAGCCCCTAATGAATTTTCTGGACAGTCTTTGCCAAAGCCGCTTTTCACTTCTATCTCGCTTAAAAAGTCAACAAGGCCTCTAGGATTCGATGATATCAACGGAACTCCGATATCTAATAAAGTCACATAAGTAATTAATAATACAATGACAGAAACATTACAGAATCTTTCCAAGAGCTCTGTTTCTGTCTCTACACAGTTTATTTTGCTTTTTTCTTTAGTTGACGACATTAATGCTTTTTATGATAAGGTTAATGGCGATGGTGCTTATAATGATAGCAACTATGGTTACATATAAATTTCTAATTATTTTAATAAGAAATATGGCTAGAATAAAATAACGAATCCATTCAAATTCTTACATCAGAGTATATTATATACCTAGATATCAGCTCTTTCTTATAATTAGGTATACTCGATATGAGTATGAAATCGACAAAGAGGTAAAGTCCAGCTTATGCAGGAATAATAATAACAATAATCTTAAATTTCTGTCTTACGTAGTAGATCTCTTAGGGGATAAGAAGTGCAAATTTTGTGGCAAACAAGAAAAGATGAATTTCTATGGCAGAATCGTTCTATGAAGTTATTACTTTAATATAAACTATTCACTAATCCTCAAATACCATAATATAGGACATTTCGGAATAGAAACCACTCAACATCTTTTCATCATCATCATCATCTTCATCATCATCATCATCATCATCAGGCTATCTCAGTCCACTTCTGAACATAGGCCTCCCATAACAAGCGCCATGGCGCCCTCCAACATCTATTACGATCACACGACTCGTGCACATCACATAATTTGCAGTAATAGGTCAGATTATTTATAGTAATATGTCACTATTATAGATAAATAGACTAAACGAGCATTTGTAACAGATATATCAGTACCACACAACAGTAATTTAAAGTCTGCAATAGAAGAAAAAATAAGAAAATACGAAACTTCGGGAAGAAATTAAAAGACTATGGAAACAGATTAACGTCGTTATAGTAATGTCGATTCAGACCGAGAGAATAATAGCCAGAAAATAAAGTTATGATTAATCCCCTTCAAAATAGAAAAAAACTAAATTATACTTAATTGCCCATGTAATTTTTAAAATGTCTTCCCAGGAGAATCACAGATTAGAAAGTAATAATGGTGAGATTTTCCTGTTGCTCTGTGGTCACCCACGTATAATGTTCTCAAACAATTAATATTCTCTCTAATCTCGATGCCTTGTTAAAAGTACTGGGACTAAGTACTTTTTATATTAACTTACCAGGATCTGTGAACGGCACCAGTATATAGTTGTCTATTTCCGCCGATGTCGGTATTGAATTTATCAGTGTGTGCATGTGGTTCCTCAAAATCGTTATTTCATCTCTCATCGATCCCGTTGTATCTACTACTACTACAAAACTTTTATCACTACTTACGAAGGTACAAGTTAAAATTAAAATATAGATTTTCAAATATCTCACGGCCATTTTTAATAGTAATTTAATTAATTTAGAACCCTGAAGTTTGACTCATTGCAAATGAGTCTACGTACTGAGTATAGTGTATCATGCTCAAACAGAAATTCTGTAGCCAGTTAAGGGTCAGTTTACATGTAATTTTTTGTCCCCTCCTACATTTATAGAGAGTTTTCTATGACATTTGTTAGCTGCACTTATTTGATTTTAAAATAAAAAAAATGTAAATGCTGTAAATAAACTGGACACACATAACCAAAGCATAATACTATTTTTTTATTTTTATTCGTGTAATAAAATAATCTGTAACACAAAACGCTATAACAAAATAGTCGACGCGAGTAGGGCGACACACACACACACACTCAACGATGACCAATGCCCGCTATGAACAAAGATATTACAAGTAGATTGCTGTTGGTATTACGATTAACATTATTACTAACAAACGCTTTACAGCCTATGGAATATATTACTAGTTGTATGATGTAATTATCCGCAATCGAAAACATAGCAAGCATGTCGCCCAAGTTGTTTTAAGTGATATATGCATGGTTAAACTTTAGTAGGTACTGGTGTAGCAAAACCTTAAGCATGCCTGTGCTAGCTGGCACATGAATAAAGCATTTGAGGTTTTATTAGGTTGTAGCAGGATTAACACAGAGTCGATTAAAAAAAAATTTAATATAATACATTTGCAATAATTTAACAGCTTGTCCTTAACTCTACATTGAAGTTATTCATATGAACGATGCAACAAAGTTTGCATTGAAGTCGATAACATTGTGACCCCACTTATAAAGAGAACATTCATATCACATGCAACAATATCAATGAGTTTTGATAAACCTGCTTTATCCGTTATAATATGAGGTACATATTTGTGTGAAGCACAAAAAAATTGCATGACTAACAATTTTAATAGTTGTAATCAATTCTTTGCAATCGCTGTTTGAACTACACCGTCGATCCTTTTAAACGGAATTCCGTTTTTGATACCCTATTTTGATAATCAATGCATATTAGTACACTCAATGTTTTATTAATTATTTTTTTTAATGACAAAGTTTATCGTACAATAATACGGACATACAATATACATAACAATAAACCACTAATAAAAATTAGAATTAGAATCTATACAATTACTTGGTCGCACTTAATTTATAACTGCACTTGAATATACATACAAAGGTAATTATATGAAAATAAGAGTAAGTTACGGATAAAAACGCTCAATTATTATATTAATACGTGAAGCAAAAACTTTGTACCTCTTTTTACGAAAATTGCGCGGACGGAGGAGTATGAAACT
>DWME01003326.1:0-18581 GCA_018244795.1 Parelbella ahira ahira | reverse complement strand
GCCTTGACCCTCTCAATATGAGAGGAGACCCATATTCCAACAGTGGAATGACAAATGGGTCGATTATTATTATTTTAAACCCTAGTATCCTGCTACAGATGCAAAGCATTAGATTATCATCTATTTCTGTATTCGGGATCAAGGCAACCCCCATCTTAGGTATAAAGGACAATACCTACTGCTTATATTGGACTAGATATTACTGTAGTCTCTTAGCAAGAGGCTTAGATTTCCTACTACACCATCAATAACAGAGGTGAACTGGTAATTAAACGCTATTGTTTCGTCGCGTTCGACCTAATCCAATTTTCTTAGGTAGGGGAAAAATAACATTTGTGGGTAAAACCACCGTAATGTTCAAGTTAGCGTCTTAACGATCGGAAAATCTTCGTTCTGGAGTCAACTTCGTTGTTCTGAACAATCACGAACAATCTTGTAGCTGACGTCAAAATGGATGTTTGTATCAATAATCAATTCGTCCGGCAGTTTTAATACACATCATATGACATAATTATATGCAATAACGATAATTGGTTGTATGAAGTAAATTAGTATTAATTCAATGACGCATCTTCCATATTATGATCTCTAAATTAATTAATTTTATGCTAATTTCGGATCATATTTTCATCGTTGCTGTCAAAACCGAATCGCTGTCAAAATGACGTATGCTTGGTTGTTTGAGATTTTATAGTTTGTTATTGATTTAGTATTGATTACATTTTTAATATTGCAACTGTAGGAAATTATACATATGATTATACCTCAATGAACATTTTCGGCAGCACTCTCGGTTTTTGCCAAAACCTACCTATTAAATTTGATGGCTTTCGTGTCCTCACTACCGAAAGTTTAGCTCTTCCGGCTTACTGGTCTCCTGACAGAGTACGTTTACCCTCGTCACTGATATATGAAATAGTAATTTACGTGATGTTTGGATGCCGAACATGGCAAACGTTGTGGATGCTTATCACTTAGAAGTAAACAGTTTCGGCCTGTTGCGTATTTATATCGTAGTTCCTTTTTCGCCTAACCTAATGGATACAGTTTGGTACCGCGGCTTTAAATAAACTTCTCTTTCTCACTAATATTATCATTTATTTGTGTTTACTACTAACGTACATATATGTGTATGTATGTAGCTCATCGACCATCTGATTACTATAATGAAAGCTTTCATGAAATTTACTTTGATATCAATTCTCCGTGAGTGATGTCCCAAGATATTATTATTAGTTAAATTTATTATTATTTATTTGTTATCTTTATTAACGGTTTTATAAATTTACCGACTTAAAGTATTTTGTTTTAAAGATATTTTAGAAGAGGTTTCTCAAGAAGTATGGGCGTTCAGTACCGATTAACCTTTATAAGTATGTCTCTCTCAAAAATATCAAAGCATCCAACCGACACAAACAACCAATGAAGTTTATCAACGAATAAAAAAAATATATTCGTGTAAACCTAATCTGGATAAGTGATCAATTGGAACTGTTAAATGATTAAGATTTTTTGTAAGGGAATTATGTGAAAAACAAATTGCCTTTATATTAGTTTTTTGAACGGTTTGAAAAATACCTGCAACTACTTCCATAAAGCAATAAAAGTTAACAACTTAAATCCAAATAAATCCTGTTATTTTTAACAATCGTATTCGTGAATTGAGTTTTCTATTCATCATAAAAATTCGACGCTAACGTTTTGAATTCGAAAAGAGCAAATAAAAAGCAATATTTAAAAATTCCACAGAAGGTAAAAAAGTATGCAAAATATGAATAAACATGGATTTAAAATAAATAAAGTAAGTAGAAAAATGTACGGAATGTTTTTGCGCACTTTTTAATTGACATTGAGAAGAAAAAGAGGTGTCGGTATAAATTTTATTTCATTGCAAAACCGCGCTCTGTTGGATTTTTTTTATATCACGACTGCATAAAGCCGATATACTTTTATCATTACACTTTTTTAGGGTATTATAAGTAAAATTCCATTATTAGCAATGGTTATTTTGAATTTGGTATACACCTTTATTCTAACATCACGCCTGTTATTCTAGAAGAACTAGGCAGAGAAGTATAGCACACTCCCACGTTTTACCAATTATGTTTGCGTTCACTATAGGATAGTTGGTCAATCTATTGCCATAAACCGGGCATAAGTTCTGACTCCGGGACAGTAATAGAAATTTCAAGATAGAAAAATCTAATACTACCCGACGTTACGATCGAACCCGGGACCTCTCAATCGGTAAACGCGCTTGCAAGCACTCGACCAAGTACACGGTCAATTTAATCAAAATCTTATTTAATACGCTTTGTGAATAGCTTTTATTGATACTTAGCAAATAGTTTGCGTGTAACCCTTAACCGCAAAGAGAACGTGGCCCAAAATATGAGAGCGATATCATTTTGGTACGGTTTATGTGAACCGCATAGCGACACGGTTCCTCAGCACTATGTCCTGCGCGTCTCTCATTCCCGTCGAATGCCTGTACAGAGCCTCTTCTCGATAGCTATGCGCTACACTACGCCAAGTAACGGTGTTCAGCGATTTTACAAGGAGTGGGACTTTGGAATTTTGTTATAAGAGCAATATTTATTTTATGGGCCATTATGATTGAGCAACGAAATCATTTCAATATTTTTTATTTATTTTGACCGTCAATGATAGAAAGAACAGTTGTTTCCGTGACATATTATATATGTGTATATAGTGTTTATTTGTTTCGTTGTGAGCTACTCGTATTATGTATAACAATGAATCAGCGGAAGATCTTTTACGTCCCATTTTCTAGATGCTCCGCAATACTTTGCCAGTACAATGGGAATTGTCATCCTATGTTCTCACCCGATTCAGTACATCGGGCTCCAAATAGCCACTAATTAACATTTATGAACAATTCGGTCCATTACGTCTTATCAATTTGGAAATCTACACTGATACATTTGACTTGCCTTGAGTAATTCTCTGAAGTAAATTCTAACGATGCGATGTCTCGTTCATATGCATATTGTTTATATTCGATTATTAAGAAAAGTCCGAAGACTGTGCGGGAGCTTAGAGTTGATAGTCCCGATTGTTTTGTTTCTAGTGATCTCATCGTGATCGTAAGCTGATATAGACCTTAGACAACTACGTTACTTTTGGTTGGATATGTAAAGAAAGGATAGTATTGATTAACGGCCGAAACAGCTAGAGTTTTATAAATAATCGGCCTCAACACCTAGTTGGTACAAGGTTTAGTGGTTCCTTTTTTTTTAAAGTAAACAATATCAAAATATTGCGTTATTGTATAAATTAACTTATTATACACACAATTTTTCAGGTGTCAAGATCACTTTCATAATGATGTAATTATTATATCATCATATTACACAGTTCAAAGTGAATAACAGAATTATAAAAACTATATGCCAGAGTTCAAATGAGAACATTATAAAAAGTAATGCGATTACAATCCATTATCGTCCTGTTAATAAAGTCAAAGTTTAAAATTAAGAAAAATCGCGATGAACGAAAAAAGTCTTTAATATTATGAGATATAATCTTTTTCATAAGAGCCGTGATGATGTTGTAAAACATATATTCCCTGGTTCTAAGAAAAAACTCTATTTTGTAGCCACATATAATAGCGCTTCGGAAAAGCGTCGGACGAACGCTTATTACTTTTATATTATATTGGACATAGTGAATAGGTCCACGCAGTGACTTGCGTTTTTCTACATGTCGGCGTGGCGGCCAGTCTAATCAAAGAATGGACTTAATCTTTCAGCTCACCAGCTAGACACCTCATTTTATGAAGAACTTGTTCTAATCAAATAATAACATAATTAATGATCACACTAAACACAGAACATATCGGCTATGAATCGTTATAAATTACTTTTAAGTTCAAAATAATTTTTATATCATCACTTTAGTTCTCTGGGCTAAGTAGTTGGCACCGAGTACCAAATATCTTTGTATTTTTAGACCTGACGTGCTACTTCTAGGCTTATCGCTTTTTTGATATACGCATGTGGGATTTGCAGACTTCTGATTTCCCCATTCTGACAATATCTGAACTACATGGACAATATAGGTGAACCTCTTGACATATACAGGGCCCAAATCCAATCTCCGAGCTACCGCTAGAAATTCTAAGTAAGAAAATACATATGGTACCCGACCAGGAAATCGAAAGCGGGACCGATTACAACTCGCGCTTGCTCACTCGACCAACGAGGCATTATTTTGTTTCTTCATAGCTATCATGAAACGATATTTTTATACGTACTTCCTGTTATTGCATGAGTGAAAATGGCAGAGTTTGCTATATTTTTATCTCTTCAACAGGTTGAACTGTACACGTAATTCTGTTCAAATGAAAAGAAAATAAAGCGCATATTTTGATTATATTTCAGTCTTATTTGTGATATAATATATGTATAAAATGTACGAGTATCTATAAAAATAATTTAGGCTGGACGATATTTCAACTTTTATGTAGATCCGACAAAAAAAATGTAAACAAACTGAAACACACAATTTATTAAGTTAGTTTAATTGGCATTGACTTCCATCTACCAGAGATTTTTATACTTCTCGTTCGAAGCGAAGCGAAGCTAAGCGAAGAGTTAATAAGAGAGCTCGAAGTTATTTACCTCTAGTTCTTATATTCTCGTTCTCCTGTACGTATGGGTATTTAAAGCCGATGAAACTAATAATTATAGCAATACGGTCATGATGTTAATTATTAAGTACGTATATTTGGTATATAGTGTTATGTAATAAAAGCCCTGCAATGAATCCATTTTAAATATAAAATTACACTAAAGTAATGTCAAGTATTTAGTTGTAACTACATAACTATGTTAAGCGACTTAATTATATGTTTCATATAACTTGCAGTATTAACCGAAATAATTAAATAATTAGGTCGCCGTTACGCCAATTTACGCGAGGGTAAATACGAAATTTCATGAAAC
This sequence comes from Parelbella ahira ahira, assembly GCA_018244795.1. NCBI lineage: Eukaryota > Metazoa > Arthropoda > Insecta > Lepidoptera > Hesperiidae > Parelbella > Parelbella ahira. The sequence goes on along the minus strand of DWME01003326.1, from coordinate 13,614 downwards.
ATTTTCACCAATTTAAGTACGAATAGAATATCCTGGAAGGAAACGCCGACATATTGATAAACATTAATTTATGATTAATTATGCGTTTAATTCAGTTACCGCGCAGTCTTGATCGTCGCTAACTCGAGTTTAGCAATGATCCCTCGATTAGTGCAAACTGAATTATAACTGCTGACATCTAACGTGCGTCGCCTAGTCCGGACTTTATCACGGCGGATGACAGTTTCGCCTATATTGATTACCCAGGCAACAGATGGCATAAAAACGCTTCTCTACAAAACGATATCATAAACTATTTCCGAGTGTGTCGATATTTTGAAATTTTTATACAAATACAATACAATACAATAACTGGTACATCGGAGTGTACTACTACACTCTGCCCACACTTACGGAATTACAAATGTTATATTACGTTTTGTACAAGTAGCAAAAAGCCGGCCATTAGGACTCTCAGTCTTTAACAATTGCTTGACCACGAAATTAACATAATATGATTTGATGAAATGTTATAAAACGAAAATTTTACGTTTGTTTCGTAAATAATATTTGACAGAAATTATGAGTTATACGATATCCTTCAATAAAGTTGAAAAATGTTAAGTATAAAAACAAACTATATCAACGGTTACGGGGGTTTCATATGTGTGCCAAGGACTGTGTCACTATTAAAAATCTTAAACGAATCGCGATATGTAGTCGTTAGTCGAAATTACATTTTTATTCAAAACTCGCATCTATAGCAACAACTTTAAGTGTCAACTTCCCAAGCACATTTTGAGCTAACGAGCGACACAGTGAGTTCGTTCGTGCTCTAATTTATTTACCACTAGTAACATCTGTTACATGTCACAAGAGCCTAAATGATACTTTGAAGTTGTCAAATTATCGGGCACTCACTCACAGGAGATTGGATATGTGCCCGGAATATACATAGACATGTCTCAGGCGCAAATTAGTTATTGTCAAATGTTGTTTCAATTGTAACTAAATGTAATAGTTTCAATTGTAACTAAATGTAATAGTTTCATTTCTAACTAAGTGTCCCATTTTAAAAAAAGCCTCTATGTTAAATACAATAATGTTTCCACGACTGTCTTGTTGGTCTAATGTTTGCAAGCGCGACTGATAAGCAAGAAGTCCTGGGTTCGATGTCTGTGTCAGGTAGTTATTATAATTGGGGATTTCTATCGTGAAATTCTCGGTAGAAGCACAGTGGATTTGTGTCCGGTGTCTCGTATGTTAAGGTTAATTCCCTGGTACATACGTATAAAGAAACTTCTGAAAAGTGACAACTACCATCCTCTGTCTATCCCTTCGGGGTGATAAAGATGTGATGTTAAATTACGTTTACTTATACTAACTATCAAAACTACTACCTAACGTTATATAATAAAGATAAAACCGTATAAGAATATATTACTGAAAGACTCACGAATTCAAAATCTAAATCTAATCTATGAAATCTTAAGTCTAAAATTCGAAAATCGAAAATTTATAAAAACTGGCAGATGCCATGTCAGATAGTAAACCAAGTTTTCTGTTCTCTACATACGTTATAGGGTTTCAGACGCCAATAATTTATTTGAATCTGTACATTTCATTACTTCAATGTGTTGATCTGCACATTTGGTATTATTGTTCTCACCAAAGGAACAGTCAAGGATTAAGAATGAAAAGTTCCGGGGAAGAAAAACACATGAAAATAAAAACGATGGGGAAAACTATGTCATTTAATACACTGTGAAAGGAGAATGTTAAGTGTCTGAAAAGAAAGTAACGTGATTTGATGATGACAATGCTATTGATGATAAATAGTTAGATAATGTCAGATTTGACATATGAGTGCGAACGCATATCAAAGATTGTAGCGACAATTGATATAGCGAGCAAAACAAAAGATTAAAAGCTTAAGTCCAAACTCGAATACTAAGCTCTCGGTGTTACATCTTACAAAACTTTGAGAAGCTGTTTCATAAGCGGGTATTCAGTAACTCTGAGAAGATTGGGATTGTTCCAGGATCTAAGTTTCACTCGTAAATTAGTTATTGTCAGTCGCCGAGTTGGTGCAAACACTTGAAATTGCGACTGTGACTCGTCTCACCGCTGACAAACAAATAGGAGATATAAAACGTGGATATGAAGATCGTGTACATACACAAATATCACATCTGCCAAACTTTTTCGAAATTTAAAATTGACACTACAAAGAACAAATAAATCGTAACGATATTTTTGTAGCTGTGTTTCGATTGATTTACTACCAAGATCATAATGACCATCGTTTGCATCGGTAGTTCATTGTATGGCGCGAATGCTGCAGATAAATAACATATAACTTGTTAGATATTTCTAATGTAACTTTACGCCTATGATGTTTCAACGAGTAGGTAGGAGAGTTTGGTATCGTCCCACACTGTTAGGTACTTCTATGTATTCACTTTTTTGTTCTCGTGATATTTCACAACTTATCATGTACTGTGGATTATCACTTAATGTAGTGCAGCACATCTGAAAAGTAACATTGATTCTAGTTTTAGCATTTTAGGATCTGTTGTGACCTTCATGACTCTGACCCTTTTCATTCTCAAACGAGACACGTGTCCAATAATGGAACGGCATAAAATGTGGATCATGATATCGTGTTATTGTTATCTTATTTTTTTAATATGACCTTGTTAACAATTAAGAGACACGGCTGATAATAGCATATCTGCAATAAATTTGATAATACATACAACTTCAGTTAGCCGAGTTCAGTAAAGTTAAAAACGACGTTCAAAACTTTCGTGTTTATTATTTATCTTTGCAAGTTGTTGGTGAGTTAGACGCACGTGACTGAGCTGAAAATGTACTCGTAACATTTGTCAGTGTCCCATATTTGATGCGATTCTGTGGCTCCATTTGGCTTTTCATTTAGCACTTTCTAAACAGTTCTTGCGTCAGCCCGTTATATATTTTCAGCTTTTTTTTGTATTTTTTTTTACATATTAATTTCTTTTGTAATAATAAGTAACGTAACATCTTTAACATTGTATTTTTATAAAAATGTAACATTGCATTACTTCAAATTTTAATAGAAATTCTATTTAAAAATATAAATGAAAACTTATCTTCGATTTGACCTAAAATAACCCTTCGGAATTTGTTACAAATAATTTTTATATAAAGTAATTATCGTATTTTAAGGACAAATTAATATCAATGATGTGTAGTTTGGATTTCGGAATATGTATTTAATCTCACAAAACTCAGGCACTGAATACTGAATACGGAAACGAGAAAATTGACCACAACGCGGAGTACAAAGATTAAATTGAATCGGGCAACTTGCCAGGTACACCGTACCGAAATTACAGAATATTATATGCTGATTTTATAGCTTACTAGTCTTCCTCGCGTCGTTGTCAGCGTTTACGACTGAAAACTACTAACTTTTTATTTCCAAACTGCACAATGCCATAGTATACCTACTATAAATTTACAACTGCAACTATTACATATTTACCAAATACATCTACCACGTTGATAGCAACCCTTATAAAATTAAAACTGCTTGCGACGGATGATTTTCGCAGCAGAATGTTCCTACGTTTTTTTATTTTAAGTTTTTTAAGTCCCCGATAATGTTTAACCATTGTTAATCAGTACCAAGTTTAGTACCAGTTAAGTTTAAATGTCACTTGCTAACGGTGAGGGAAAACATCGTGAGGAAATCTGCACACTTTAGAATTTATAAAAAAAAAAGTTTCTAAGGTGTGTAAAGTCTGCCAACGCGCACTTGGCCAGCGTGGCAGACTATGGCCTTAACCCTCTCAATATGAGAAGAAACCCATATTCCAAGAGTGGAATGACAAATGCGGACGTGTACAAAATTCAGTGCATTATACATAAATTGCTGACGCATTAATTCGTATTGTAACCAGATTGACACCTTGTATTGAAATATTCGATTAAAGCTAGCTTATTAAATAGTCATATCTACAACATTTGTTCATAAAGTTTGCTATACGAAACTTTAAGAATTGAAACTCTCTTCGTACTTAACATAAATATCTTCGTTCCATTTCTTCTCTTTTTTATGTATTCCAGGAACACAGATCACTGAGACCAAGCTTTTCCGGAACTTTATAGACCGCACTACATTTTTACTGAAAATGTTATTGCTACGTTCCTACACTAACTTAGCGTGGCATAAAAGAGCCTATGTGAGAAACTAGAGTCCGGAGGTTTTATGGAAATCGTTCCAATGGTTCCGTCTTTATCCCGCGCTACCATTCTAACGTCTTGTCCGGGCTTTCGTACTTCTATTCTAGTAAAATTAAACATAAAACTGAAGCTTAAACTGCTATTACTAGTTTTAAAGGTGTAATTAAATGAATGCCCACGTTCAATTCGACTGAAACAAACCTTTTCTAAATTACATCCACAGTTAATAATATCAGTATAATTAACAAAAGCAGAATTAAATAATTGAAATCGTCTGAAGGTAAATACATATTAAAGGAAAAAGAACAAGTGTTCAGTGAAATATAGATGTAATAGGTGACAGTGTTTTCTGAAAACTTAAATCGAAATAAATATTATGTCTACTTCAGATTATTCACCTCAAATGTCTGATTAATCACACTAATCGACGTGCTATAATAGCGAAGTACTGTTTTCTATAACGAGGTTATTCTTCTTGTAACGAATATTAGTGACAATGGAATAGGGTTTCGTATAACAAGTAGATATCCATTTGAATTAATTCATGTTAACAGAAGAAAATGCGATACGATTCTACTGTAAAATATTTGTTGTAGTCTAAAAATAACTGATTGTGTTTAGTATGAGAAATATACATACACATGTATGTCAGTCTTATGTACACGTTGACGGTTTGTAAACGTGTCCGTTTGCTAGTCCTGAGCCCTTTGTATCAGCTTAGATCCATTATTAGTCTGTTTGATCTGGAGCGGCCTGAGCTGTTTTGGCCAAGTTGTAGTCTTCTAACAAGGATCTTTTTACTTCAGTGGTTCACGATTCTATCTAACTCGGTCTGAGGCTCTTCGATAGCCTTGGCCCGATACTGATCCCTTGCGAATTCTTCGGTGCCTTTGTTTCGTTCAATTATCTCTTTAATACGGATTGCTGTTTCGTTGGCTGTACGTCTGCGTGACCAGACTAAGACCTCTTGTTTTTCAGGAAAACCCACCTTACATTTTGAATTTCTAGTCCTAGACAGTCGTGAAGAAATTATGATTTAGTTTTATACTATAACGTATATCGAATAAGCAGTAGATTGCGCTATTTCAACAGTCTAGTGGATTACGCTAGTCGATTATCGTATGTGCAGTCAATATTAACCAATATATTCAACATTTATCGCTAATTAAAATCATCATATATTACATCACGTTCCATTACACGTAAAATAATTTTAAGTTTAATTTTTTCATATCCTACGCATAAATGACCATACATGAGTGGTCATCAATGAAAGTTATTACATTTGAGGAAATATTTTGACGGTTTTGGAGACATCTAACTCCCCCGTCAGTCGCAACACGACCTATTTGGTCTCGATAGGTGAGCCTTGGTCTCTCTCGGCAGCTACGTCCATCAACATTTAGAATTTTTTATATTATACTTAAGTATTTCTAGGAGAAAAATCACATACCGACCAGAAATAGATAATAGCGACATGCAAATAAACCAGTCTGACAGTTCTTGTAATATCACATTGTAACTATTGTGGATACTTTTTAAAATTAAGTGATGATTTCCATATTATATATTATAACCTTTGAGTGGTATATTCCATGATTTAACCCGCCCAGCCGCGTACTGTCGTTACTTGGTTGTATCAGAGCGACTACTGCGGCACGTCTATGAGAGATATAACCCGATAGAAGATTGTATTTCTCATCTGCTTTTGGTTAAAACAGCATAACATAATTACACAGTAAACACAAAGTTAACTTTTCAACGTAGTTTCAAACCCAAACATGGACGACGTCTGTTTACCGCGCGTTCTAATTGGATAATGCGTTTAATGCGCAGCTCAAACGTACTCGTGTGGTCCGTAACGTAAATTTACAAACATCCTTTAAAGAGAAACAACATGATGCTTTATTGTGTGTTCTCGCTGTAATGATCGGATTGCGAACTAAACTTTGTTAGGTATCAAGAGTGAATAGGCAATTTCTAGACGAGCGCGCTATATCCTAGGCCGTATCTCGCGTTTCATCCGGTGAGATCGTAGCCAAAGTGGGCTTACTCGTATTTCCGAATAAAAAAGCAATAAATATAAGCATATCCCATGTAATTATAAATGCATATATAAGATATTACACTCTCATTACAAATTCAAAGCTGCCGAATATTAAGTTACGATAACAATGACTTTTTTTGTCTAATATCTGGGTACATTGTTGCCTGTTTGACGAACGTTTGTCGATCGTGAGGCTGCCCGTCATAAAAAACGTTAAAAACAGAGTTCGTTACAGCGCCTTACAGTATGAAGAAAACGGTTGAGCGTCGAATCGCAAGTAAGTACACCGTCGCGTTTAACTTTTTACTGGCTTGAGGGTGGAAATTCGGATCATTTTCCTTAGATCCCTCTCAATGGGTATCTACGAACAAACAGTGGTCCCTGTAGAGCCGGAACTGCCATAAAAATTCGCGACGTCGTCATTAGTCTCAGACGTGTTTTGATCAGGGAGCCGCGACGCGTCTAACCTTCTCCCTCCTCTTTTACAATCTTTATCTTCGACTCGTAATTTTAAATTAGGATCCTGGAAAAACGCGCGAAGACGATTTCAAGTGCGCCAATTTAGTTGTCAGCAAGCAACGGCAGCTTGCACATAATCTAATGGTTATCTATTGTACTTGAATATTTCAAAACATTATGCGTGTTAAATATGCTATACATTTTTTTCTATTTATTATTTAAGTATACATATCATGTGTCTGTATTTAAGTATTTTACTGTCATTGTGATTTGAGTCCCACTGATTTGAATATAAAGTGTGGCTTCATAACAAAAGACTGTTTAAGGCTCCGTTTGTCGAAAACTCTATTCAGAAAATGATCTTCTTTAATTTTCATCCATCCCTCTGTGTCTCAAAGACAGACATCAAAGCGATATTCTTTTATGTCAAAGAAGCTTGATGTTAGCTGGTTGAGGCAATACAGAGACTCTTTTGAAATGTGAAATGATACTGAAATTTTGTAAGTGATCTGTTGTACGGATGTTTCCACACGAACGAATTACACTTAGTATTTATTGTATTCGGAAAACACATTCTTCAATCAAGTACAAACGTGTAAAAGCTTGGACCTGATTATAGTAGATACCTAACTACTACTAACCTAGATGTACATAGTTTAACAGGCAGATCATGAGAAGTAGATTTTGTCTTGACGCTCTCATTCTCAGAGGTGACAAGTGTCCCAGTGGTAGAATGATAAATGGTTCGAGAGAGAACTAATATTTTGTACACATTAACCTCATTATCGTTTCAGACTTCAACGTGCGTATTCTCACGAATGGAATAGCGTTAAACCATATATTACCAATCTGGTTAATCAGTCGTTAGCAGACTTTTATAACACATTAGAATACTCAAGTACAGCTGTTTCCGTACTATGTTTTGCTTAACAGGGTTTTTTTCGACCCTTTTGATCACTACTCCTGAAACATGGGTGCCCTCTCAGAATGAGAGGGTTATGTCCATAGTCTACCACGCTGGCAAGGTACGGGTTAGCAGACCTTACACGCCTTAGAGAATCTTCACAGTTTATGGAGTGATATTTAAAGAAGGTCCACAACTTCAAAAACTTACAAGGATTGGGCCCCAAGTAACCGCATTAGGCAAAATAGCAGCTAAGCTAATCTATCACCGCTCTGTTACTTTCATTATAAAATTACACAGTCCCGTGATATTCCCAGAAACGATCTTGATATACCCGTTACATTCCACTTGTGATGACGGACCACGTGTCAGCGAGTTGTCAATTAGTTAAAGGGCTGTTCGGGTCTGTTTGTACCGACAACAGATGCGTCAACTTTACATGATACGTTTAGTTAAGTAACTAGTCTACACTATAAAATAAAATAAAGTGACAAATACATATGTATGTTAACGGAACAATGTAATAGTATGTTTTGAATTATACTTATATATATTATGTTACTTTAATATGCTGAAAAGTTATACTATATGAAATTTAATAAAAATAATTTAACATAAATAAAATTATAATTTAACATTGAGTTAATAATAAGAATCAAAATGTTAGTTCTCAGAAGTAGCAACTTAACCGAGCTTGAATGGCACTGATACTAGCTAATACTAATTGTTCTTATATTGAACAAAACTGACAAATGTCATTAATATTTATTTCTACTCTCGCACATGGACCAATACTGACAAATGTCATTAAAAGTAATAACTTTTTTACCAACAACTAATATTAACCAAACTAATTGACAGTAATAGATAGATTCGTTAAGTTTTATTCAAGATCAATTACAGGTGGTTTTGGACAGCAGCGGCATTATTGGTCTGCTGTCTGCTTGTTTGTCTTTCAAGTTAAAAATACTTTACGGATTGTGCACAGAATTCAATTTAAAACTACGCTTACTTATTAGTACAAAAAAATTTACGTTTTATTCAATAGCACTACAACTTAGAAGGAACCGTAATGTAAGCGAAAAATAAAACAGGATTATGTGAGTTACATAATATAGAAGAAGCTTAGAGAAAATACTTAGAAATAATTTTGGCAAGCAATTATTTGTATTACAAGATATAAATGATTGCCAAATGTCAAATCTAGATTGGTAACCCGTTTTATATTTCCGAGAAAACAGTACTTAATGTTATAAATTTTAAATTAAGAACAATATTGAAATTATTAATCGAAATAAAATTATCGAGAGGTAAATCTCTCTCTCTATTTAAAAAGCAAGACCAATTAATGGAACAGTTTCAACATAAGCATATTTTGATTTCTACATCGATATACTTCACCTATGTTTATGTACACGAACCCTCCAATTAACCTTCACGTCGTAATTAATAAAAAAGATAGGCTACCTATAACTCGTCTACAACGCGATAATTAAGCCCTGACGAGTGGTATATTTCATCGGGCGCCGACCAAATTGCGACCGAGTTTAGGGACAATCATCATAGATAATTTCAATCACTTAATTGGCTTCGCTTTCAGTCAAGTACTCAACGAATAAAGCATAATTATAATATTATTCATTGTTTCCAACGGACTCTTCATTATTCACAATGAATACTTCTTGATTATTCCCCTTTCAACCCCGATTTATTCCAATCCCGGACAAACACTTTCGGGAGCGTTTCAATTGGTTACTATACCAATTCGTACTTTTGGTTACGCCCGTGATCACTTGAAATAAGTCTCATTTACTTGGAAGCTTTTCCATAAATAGGATTTGTTTTATGATCACTGAAAACTTACAAGGTCAAAGTAAATTTAATATGAACGAATATAGTGAATAAATTAACTGTTTCTACTCAAGGAATTATTCAAAGTCCAATTATTTTTATTCAATGTAGGTACTCCTATTTTGTAACCAATAATAATTATGTTTATATAAGTAATTTAAGAACTCCATAACAATTAGAAGGCGACCACGTTGCGGTAAAAGGAGCGTAGGTCGCCGTCCTATCAGGTGGTCTGATGATCTGAAGAAGACAGCGGGAAGCTGCTGAATTCGGAAGGCCTAGGACCGGATGGAGTGGCGGATATTAGAGGAGGCCTATGTCCAGCAGTGGACATCAAGAGACTGACGATGATGATAACAATTAAAAAGTATTAACAGTACTTAGGCATTCAATTATAAAGATAAATTATATCATTACATTTTTATATAAACGCAAAACGCGTTTCAGCACTCTACTGCAATATTTTATTACGTCATCACTAAAGTAATTTATATCTTCTATCCGGTTCGAAATTAAATCGAAATCATTAACGGCTACAAAACATTTTTAAAGTAGCGCTGTTAATAAAAGAATTAATTTATCAGCATTTAATACGAGTAGTAATTCTGCGGGTGGATATACATAACATATGATATGAAATTTGACTAAATGTTTCCCTTTATTTTTAACAATTATAAATAAAGGGAAACATCTAGTCAAATCTATTTATTAGGTGTTACATATTTTAATATATACATTATCCGTTTACGTCAATTAGTCTGTTGCATTAATAATTTTTATTCCAATCTATTTTCTTTCTGAGCTGTATTATTAGTTCCAATACTTGCATCATTAATTAAGATAAAATTTAATTAACTTTCCAATCATTATTATGAATTCAATAATCAATATTAAGATAGACTATTACATTTCAAAATTCATGCTTGCGATAAGACTTTTGTGGAAGGTATATACATATTGTATAGCCGACTTTGTTTGTGACAATAGTCTATAACAATCATGGAATGGTCAAGTATTCCAACAGAACTGTATCCTTACATGTTCGAAAGGAAATAGTATATTACGAAGTTGGAATTTTATTAAATAGTGGCAACGTTATGCCCGGATATAATATGTTTTTACTATGATCCAAGAATATCCACATATATACATATACTTGTGTTGTTTTTTTAAAATTTCAATCAGTTTACTAACTTCAAAAATCCCGATACGCTAATAGTATTCTTTTTAAAAAGCTTAAAAAATACGCGCTACTGAAACCACAATCGCAAAGAATCACTCAGCTAACTTATTCAGTTTAACGCATTACGTATAGAATAGCTTTTGTCCATGAATCTTCATCAGAGGTCATAGGGGGTTTGAAGCGAGCTCACGTCATTGAAAGCCATTCAATGCATTTGGCCATTCGATCGTCGAATGGAGCCTTTAAGCGATGGAGATTACAACTTCTAACCAGTTGAAATTGCTGCATCCATTACGTCCCTCTTAGATTAGATTTAGAGTTGTGTATAAGCATAAATCTCCTATCGTGTCTGATATAGTCAAATCAAATAAGACAATACATTGTAATCAGATAAAGCATAAAAAATTTATTAGGTTAAATAATCTGGAAAATTAAACTTGGTGTACGGATCTGTCAGAAAACAACATTATGGCAATCGTTTTACGGGATTTGGGAATAGATTGCATGTCGTGTTTATCAAACAGGGATTTAAGTTTTGGTGTAACATTATCACAAGATAAAAAAGCCAATTAAAAAGAATCTTATTCAATGACGGAACATGAGACGGTGATTTTTGTGGCAGTTATCCCGTGGTACTTTATAAATACGCAGCTTTCACCTTCAAGTCTAAATTAGTACTGCTCAAGAGGCGAGATTAGACAGACATTTGCATTTAAGTAGAAAAGAAATGAACTTGGAAGTTTAAATTAAAATCAGTTCCTTAGCTAATTCAAAGCGTTATTTAGTGAATGGAAAGTTTAATCGCATGTACCGACGGAAGTACATAACGTATATATTTACAACAAAATGTAAACACGGTCTTTTTTCGCTTCTATATTTCAGTGCAGTTACTTCAAATAAACAACTGAAGAACGCTTTGTCTCTTGTATTTCAAGCTAATAAAATTCAGTATGTCGAAGAATACTCTTTGTGAAAGTGTCCCGTATTTTTTTAACTACAGCTTGTGATATCCCATACCAAACTAATAAAATCGGTTTAGCAGAGTTACGTGTACGTAGTGGTTTAGAAATTTTTTTTATCAAAATACTATAATGTTTATAGAAGCAAGAAAGATAGGCTACACACTATTTGCATTACAACTTTTGTGAAGTAATTTTGTTCTTGTCATATCGTCAAATGCTCACTATCATCATTATCAGTCTGTCTTGGTGCTGCTAGACGCTGATCTGATTGGTGGATAACAGATCACAACTTCTTGTATTGCCTACGCTACAACCCAAGGTTGGCTAGGACATTCAGCACGGTTTGTTCAGATTGCTCTATACCGCGAACCTAAGGTTGATATTGACTGCCAAAAGGGGATTTGCAACCCTTTACACATCTCTCTTTCCCAAGCATTATTATTCCCTTCCGATTGCGGGGTTTGTTTTTTGTCTTTTCTTTCCACTTCGCACGATTGCACGTGTCGTAACGTATCGGAACTTCGCAGGCCCTTATAACCTAACAATTATAAAGAAACCGTGTGAAAAAATTACATAAAAAAACTTTTAAAATCAACTTTGCTATATCTGCAAGTTATGAGAAGAGGTTTTTAAATTTTCGGATTACTTACGAATAGCATAACGATCGTTGGCCGATTTCAGCCTTGCTTTCGCGACGCTCATGGCTTTTTTCATGTATGAAAGGCAAACTTTAGACGAGGTGCCGCTTCTAGGGGCTAAGTTCGGATGTTTTATATGAATGTATGAGTACTTACTACACCTAGCTTTCACGCTCTTCAGACAGAAAGGCATCAGTGCAATTACTCTGTAAATTATAGTGACAGTTGCTTACGCTCAAATATCGCATTACACGGAATCCTGTACATATCGTTGCAACAGAACAGCGTCTAAAGTAAAAGGTTTAAATGAAAAGAAAAAAGCAACATAGCGCCTTTTACTCCCGAAGGGGAAGGCAGAGCAAAGTGGTTCCTTCGTTTCAAAAGAAATGTTTGAGTTTTTCGTAGTTAAGTGTATGTACATGTAAGAAGTAAAATGTACATAATATGCAAAATCAAAATATGTGATTTATTATACACTGTTATTTTATACACTAACATTACCAAAACATGTTACATCTGTTTCTGTCTATCTGAAACATATTACACGAGTTTCTGACATTAATAGAACTGTTTATTAAAGCGTGTTTGGTAACAAAACGAATTTTAAATAAACTGTGAGTCGAGTATCTGTCTGCATTACTAACGAATTGCGTTGATTTTGCTCAAAGTTTGCGACGCTCTAGACATGTCAATTACCCAGTCACTGCCTAAACGCGTAGAGTTTTAATACATATTAATTTAGGATTTATTTGCGCAGTTTCTCATTACAGACGAGCGTTAAAGTTTCTGTCACGTATATTGGCAACATTTAAAAATAGATTGATGTGTGTTAGTCCTAATATTTATTAGGCAATGTACGTGACACAATATTTTTTCATATTAAAATAGCAATGTATTACGACGGCCACAGAGGTGATTAAGTGACCACTTCAAACTAAGGACACGAGTATCCAACTTGAATATATGTTTTTTTAATTATATATTAAAATGCAAGGCAAACAGGCAGGCGGCCCACGTGATGGTAAGTGGTCACCGTCGCCTATAGACATTTTCAACATCAAGGGCTACCAATGTGTTGCCTGACTTGAAGGAATTTTTTCAGGCTCCGTTTGAAGAACCCCATGTCATCGCGTATTATAAACACCTCGGAAGGAAGCTTATGCCACAGTTGAATTATTATTATATTGAACTATAATTATATTATATCTGACATTTATCATAACTAGTCGTTGAAATTGCCAGCGAATCCCGGTGTTTTATATATAGTTTTATATACCTTTCACGTCATTTATTTCGAACTGAGGGCAAGGCGGAAAAGCCATGGTGATGACGATATCATCATATATTATGGTATCATTATT
>DWME01003325.1:0-18582 GCA_018244795.1 Parelbella ahira ahira | reverse complement strand
GTTTGAGTGATTCAATTATGGTTTTTTTCTCTTTCTGTATTACATTGACGAAATATAAGGAGGCCAGTTGTGTTAGTAATAATTGCCTTTAACTATTAAGCCGTTGCAAGAGCTATGATATATACAAGGCTTTGATTCTTTTACGCTCATAGTCTACCAATTTTTAATTTGTTACAGCGCCTTTCTTAGGTACGGTGATATGCATAGATTAACTCAGGTTATAATAACGCTGTAAAGACACGTTGGGAATATTTGGATTGCTTGTTTGATGGTGGTAAATAAAAAAGAATTGATTAAATACAATATTAATTTATTTTTTTGTAAAAACTATTAAATGTTAACGTAATCACTAACGTGGTAATAAATTGTGATGGAATACAAAACCACTCACGGAATTATGAGTATTGTTACATTTGGACGGGTCTACCGAACACGATAATATGGGGACGGACCAACAACTTTACAAAGTATCAGTTAATTATATTTTCTAGAATAATAATACATGTAGACACATTTAAAATATGAACAACATCATCTCCATTATTTGTGTAAAGTAAGTTACATTACATTACTCACATCTAATATTATAAAACAATCTATACAAGGCTACCTTTATAATATACACCCACTAGCAACAATTAAAAATATAGTCCACTTTATAATACAAAACATCAGTTGACTTAAAAAAGTATCAACATTAACGTTATAATTATTATTGGTGATTTTTATATTTATATAACGCGATGTACAATTAACTATTATATTGAAATTGTAAATAAAAATTAAAACTAACACCACGGAAATGTGACGTCTACTATAAATATATAAACAATACAATAAAGATATATTTACACAATGTTTATCGTCAGTATATAGTTTTAATAAAATGGAATATAGCTGGAATGATTAAATTTTCAATAACAATATTAAGTAGCCCGGCATTCGTATGGCATTGTACGCCTAATAAAATACTTGAGCATTTTGTTCGTTGTTCACAAATCCACAATATCAACACATTCACTGTTTTGCAACAACAATTATTATTATGACATTTATAAGTTTTGTAATCGTGTATTACTCGGTCAATGCACTGTTTTGTGACATAAAAATATATTTGGTGGGGCTGTAACTAATAAACAGTGAGTGTGTTAATTACACATTCTTTAAAATTAAACCTAATTATAAAGCTACCAGAGTACAAAATCCTAAATTACATAAGTATTATTATTTCCTCTCAGCTGACGGCGAGAGTGATGCAACTCATGTATTGTCTACTCTATTTAAATAATGATTTCTATGACAAGGCATCTCAGTTTCATTCAACTATCTGTAAGAGTAGGTGTGTACTGATGTGTAACTTAGGGTTCAACTTATGTAATTATCTCTATATTTAGTTACCAAGTCATAAAATATATTTCACAGGGTTATTTTTTTTAGGTTATGTCATACATTTTCAGTATTTAGGATCTGTAGTATGCTGGTTATATTATTTCTTGTAGTCAATAAATCTTTGTTATATTAACAGTTATTTGTCACAAACATTTTATTATAAGATTCACGTCTGTTACTGATATAAACGGTAATAAAATTTAATCATTAAATAGAGTAGAATACGTGTATGACTATAACAGTCCCGGTATTTAAAATTACCGATAATTGAAACTAATACAATTAAGTATTATGTAAGTTTGACCAGAATACGACAAAACGCAGTCCTCCATTCCTTCTTTATTTATTTACTGACCTTCACTGTCGCTGTCACTCTTATCTGGAAATGAGAAATGCGTATGAGAAATATGAGAAATCATAGTTATAAACAGGCCATTCACACGCGCTTGTACACAGTACAAAAATATCATTTATGAGGTGTTTGGTGATAATTTTATTATGTGATAATAATTCGATATCTTTAAAAAGTTATTGAACGTTGAATATTTGATTGTAACATGCGTTGCAAGTGTGTATTAATAACAATTATTCATATATTGAATTTGAAATAAATAATGTTTAATAAAGAAATTACTATTCAATTTGTAATATTATAATTTAATTAATTCGTGCATAAGTTAAGTAATAAAAGCTTTTACAAATTGGGTAATTTTTGGGTAAAAGTAGTCTCAGTATCAGATGATTTATATTTTAAGATTACCCGAATTCTAGCGAGTTATTACGAGGGTTTGATATATGCTATCATTGGGATTTTGGCCACGTGTGAGTGGCCTTAGTCTGTTTGCCATGCATATATTATTGTTCACGTAATATTTGAACCAAATGACTGTATGTTCTACATATGTATATGGATGGATAAATGTAGAAATAACATTTTTATCTTGACATACGGTAGGGAAGATCCGATATATTAGTTACAATTTATTACCGCGTTCCCTGTTTCTTTATGACATAAGATACGAAAATAAGTGTGTCGTATTGCTCAATTTTGAGTATTAGTACGATAAAATTTAAATATGTATAAATAGGTATTTGTTTTAAAGGTTGTATTGGCAACGTTAACAATATTATTACATAGATATAATTATGTATTATATATTATGAGTATGTAATGATTTAATTAATATTACGTTTACTGACTTCAATTTCGTTTAACAAGTAGGTTCGTATATAAATTATCAAGTTTAAACTTTTATTTAATGTACAAAATCTTGTTTTAAAAGACATCGAAAATGATGTTATGTCGTGCTATATAATTTATTACGTATGTAGAGATGAGTAAATCGAAAAGCATTAGTCAATAAGCATGCATATAAAAGCGTCATTAAAATAGCAATGTATTGAAAAAGCTGCAAAATTTACATAGAAATGTGCGCACTAACTAAGTGCTGCGAATTACTGACCTTTCTTACCAGGGTATGCGTGTCTTTTTAATCTGTCATAAAGATCCTCCTTAGTACCGTATATGCTTGCGTTTGATCTCGCTAAGCTGTTCATCTTGCCGTTCATGCCGTTGTGTAGGCTCTCCTTCATGTATGTTTCGTTGTAGAAGTTAGGCATTTCCCAGCCGTCTTCCTCGTCGTCATAGTAATGCGCGTAGGTGGAATGATGCGATGGAGCGATAGACTCCGCGTACGGCGTATGAGCTCCGTAGTAGAAGTTGACTTGGGAACCGTTTTGGTCTATAGCTGGCGTTAGTGTTTTCTTTGGTTCCTTCTTCTTTGTTGATCTGAGGAAATATTATTAATGTTATTTTTTGTAATCTACTATCTTATAACCTAACCTAACCTAACCTAACACTTGGAGCTCGTAGACACATGAATAATTATTTGAAAATTTCCATAAGTTTTCGCGCCGCAAATCTTGGTACATTTGTGTACCTCATTATTGAGGAAGCTATTATTCTTTAATGGTGTGAGCTTAGAAGCTCCTGTCAGATTAGCTACTGTTCACTGCAGCCCCAATAGTTGGCGTAGCGAATATTAGTTTACTATAGTTTATTCTAGTTCATGGCAGTGGTGTTCTTCTTGGACATTAATTATACTAAGTTTACTTTATAACATTTTAATGATTAGTTCGCTATACATGAAATGGATCATGATCAATCGCTATGTATAAATAATTTAGAATATTCTAGTTAATATTCTTAAGTGATTAATTTTTTCACTTGCATTAGCACTATCTGTTATATAGTATTTGTTAGGAAAAGCGTGAAGCGAGCTGAATGAAACTGTACTAGCAGTTCATTCGCAGTATGACCGGAAATGTGCTATTTAACTCATTCAATCAACTACAGCGCTTGAAGAGAAATAGAGAATGATCCTTTTGAAAGCCGTTCAAAGAGAACGTTTCTTTATTAATGAGGTAATAACAAATTTTTATAGGTAATAAATTGAAATACTTTTAAAAGCATCTACTATTACATATGCATTACTGTATACTTTTATAATAATATAATTTTCTATAGAAGCAGTCGGATCTGAGATCTTATACGTATTGATATACTAAATGATTTATAATCATTATGAAAGGGGGAACCGTAACAAATCAAGAATGGTGTTTGCAATGTGATATTGTTCATGTCGATTTTCTTCCCTATTATTCTTATGATCTAAGTGCAATGAAAACGAAGGGGAAATCCAGTACAGACCTAGCGCATATCATCCATACGAGTAGCACGAGGAAGATGATGAATATGACGCCACCAGCTACACCACTGGCGATGTATGCGAACTCGCTCTTGTCTCTGCAGTGCTTGCCTGTGAACGAGCCGGTGCAGCGGCAGGACGGCTCACCTCTCGCGTCCTTCACACACTCACCGCCATTGTCGCAATAGTCCAGGCACGCGTCTGAAATATAATCAATGACATTAAACTGGGTTATAAGTTAATTGTCTGACAATATGGATTGCTAAATTTTTTACACAAAACTCTGAAATCAAGAGATGGTCATAATCTAACATAAAATCCCAACTTAGTCTTCCTATCCAATCATTAGCTACTGCTATTCGAAAAAGAAGTCATCCGCTGTAGTACCTACTACTGCTCTACAGTGAATCTTTTTCTCATTTCTGGACTGATTTTAAACCACAAAGCTATGACTATAATGTTTTAAATCGTCAATAGAAAATACAATTTTTCTGTTGATTTTTTGTTCTGTGTTTGGATGTGAAACAAATGTATAAAAGTTATTTGGATATACATATGTATATCACATATGTTATTTAGATATACATATGTATATCACATACGTTATTTAGATATACATATGTATAAAATATTACACATATGTGTAATATTTTAGCTATACTGTTACCTTAGCACAGACTTCACTTAGTTTGAGGTCAGATAGACGTGTGTGATGTTTCAAGACATTTTCTTTATTGACTTACCTGTACAAATCTCTCCTGTGCCGTTGAACCCGGGCTTACACTGGCATTCGAACGCGCCGGTATCGGGTATGAGCAGGCAGTACGCGTTGATGTCGCAGTGCATCTTGGGCCCGATCATTTCACACGGGTTCGTGCAGTCCGACTCCGATGTCTGTGTAAAAAATAACATAAAGTAGAAATAAAAAATACTTGTCACAAGTAAAAAATATATTGTTTCATTATAAACATAATCCAGTGTTGCTAGCTACACGACCGAGCTGTTATCAGGTTACTACAAATATTGTGCACTACCTACATGATGGTTGCTCAAATGGGTTTGTTTTATTTAGACCAAACATTGCATCATGCCGTTCATTTATATCCACATCAACAGCCTTTGGATCATTGGACATAGGCCTATCCTAATCGACGCCACGCCTTCGGGTTCTGGGGCTTTCGCATCCAGCAGATTCCCGCTGTCTTCTTCACGTCGTTAGACTACCTCGTAGGAGGGCGACCTATGCTTTTTTTACTGAGACCTACCTACCTACGTGGCCGCCACCTATATCCACATTGTTGCATAATTAGCATCTCTATCCAATATTATACGAGGATATCAACTTACAGCGCCCTCGTCGTTTGTACTGGTGTTGATGGGACAGGCGATACACGAAGTTTGCTCCTCTTGCGGCTGGTATGTGCCCTTCTTGCACGCTATGCAAGTGTTCAGCGTTACGTTGAGGTAGTTACCTGAAATTCACGGTAAAGATTAACATAAGAAGGTAGTAATTACAAACTCACTAGCTAAGTGTTATTTAAGTGAAGTTCTCTCATGTTTATTTATAAGCTGGATAATCGTTTGCCTGTGGTCTGGATTCCTAGATTTCTAGTTAGGTCAATATATTATGGCTTCTGGAAGCAAAACGAGCTGAACACACCTTCAAAGGGTCAAGTATAAATAATTAGATAATAATGAGTTTCCTATAATCTGAACTGCCTTAAGAGGAACAGCATTATATTATATATATAATATTATATATTACAATAAAATTGTATTTTTTGATGCAGAAATAGGATCGCGTTTGACCGCAATCTCAGTTGCTGGAAAGCGTATAATACACTGTAGGTAAGCATTTACCGGGTCTGCAGACTGGCAGCGAGCACTGGTCAGGTGATGACGCGCCCATTTGTATGGTTGTGGTGCCAGGGAAGCACGGCAGGCAGGCGGCGCTCACGTCACTCTCTCTCCAAGTACCTCGTGGACACGGTTCACAACCGCCATCGCTGCTCAGCTCTTCGCCTATAGTAAAGTGTAAATTTATATTTCTCGCCACTTATAGAGCACTGCAAATTTTAATTTTTTTAGCTGGATTGTAAATGTACACGTATTATCCAAATTGCCATTGGGCTGTGCACAAAATAAACATTTTACTACATCCATATCTATTTAATTCTGCAAATGTAAATATGGATATCATTTGTATATAGACTCGTTAGTAGTGGTTGGTTTTATTTGTTCTTGAATTCATATACCTACATATATGTATCTTTCTTTGTTCTCTTATATTTTTTATATACATACCTACTATTTACGACGTTATTTGGTTTTTGTTTTCTAAATAAAACATTGCTAAGTTACGCTATTTGGTTCCTTTTTTTTTTCCTAGTGTTAACCTTATAATACTGCAGTATGTAAAATGATTAAAAAATTGCTCTATTTACCTGAAGGACAATCATCTCTACATTCGGCTACAGAAACAGCCTCAGTGGCGCGCGTAGTCTGCCCTCTCGCGCAAGCAATGCAAGAGAAAGCGCCTTCCCGCGGCTGGTACGAGCCGTGACCGCAAGGCCTGCATAGTTCAGCTTCGGCGTCGTAGTACTTGCCAGCGGCGCACTTTTCTGGAATATGATCATTTTGATGAGAGCTAGGCTAACAGCGCTTTATATTAAGGAATTAAAATAAAAAAAACCAACGTCAGACGAAACTTGTCTCTGAGGTAATATTAAATTTTGCTTGGTTCGATATTCACATAACATTGTGAGTGTTATGAGTCCTGTGTTTGATTTTTTTTGGGTTCTTTAAAAATGGGCTGTAGGGTTTAGGGTTGTGAACGAATTCTTATAGTTGAAGTAATACCTTTACAATCTGCTGCACTTCTCGCTCCTGTGGTTTGCGTGACACCAGGTTGGCCCGCAATCGCTGGACAAGGGGTACATTGCAGCTGGCCGGCTTCCGATTGATAAGTTCCAGCTGGGCACGGCTTACACGAGTCACTGGCCACATCGAGGAAGGTACCCACCGCGCAAGAAACTATAAAAAACATTCCAAATCGTTATTGTTACCTACATAAAAAAAACATTATTAGATAAATAAATGAGCATTTAAAGTATTTACATGGATTTCCGATTCTTTTCGTAAAGTAAAAGTTTATACGTGTAAAAAGTTTATAAGTTTAGTAAAAGTTTATACGTGAAGTATATGAATAAGTGATGAACATTTTTTAGTTCGGTAAAAAGGTACGTTAAAATTAATTTTGTTTTTATATGCCAATTAAATTTTTTTATAGGTATATACTTCGAACGCTTTTATTAAAAAAAAGAAACTCCTCAGCTGTAATCTTACCGCAATCGGGTGCCATTACAACTTGACCCATTGGGCATGCGTAGTCAGATACCAATTGTAAACTGGCCGGATCAGGTACGGTGTTCGGTAAAATATTTCGTACGTCGAATTGTTCGTCCTCAAGGATAAGTTTCTCCAGTAATCTCTGTACGGTAGAGCGTTCGTTGTTCCCGCCGTGGATTACCGGGTCGCTGTAACGGTAATCCACATTAGCATACATATGTTTTTGATTAAACTTGCGCTGACGGAATGAATGCTTAGATGAGTTTTGTCACCACCCATTGGTTCTACGAGTTTCATCATTAATGAATATTCATACTCAATTAAAAAGGGTAACTATATCGTATCTGTTTCAGAGCTCAAGCGACTGGTTGGCACTATTAAGTAATTCTAGTGATGGAGCTAGGCCTATATTTGGCTTAGTAACGGATTACAATAATTACCGTATGACATATAAACTGCGTCAGATTCATACAAATCTCCGATTTAAACACATAGTTTCAATTGCTGTCATTTGTTCTTACGATTGAAATAGTGAAACATAGAATATCTCATTTCCTATATTTAATCGTAATACGATTGTGCATCAATATTATAATATGATCAGCGAAGAATATGCCAATAAGGATAAAAACTCAGTAATTGTATTCAATTTCGTTACAGGTACTAATATTAATGAACATAAACAGTGCTGAAGTGCTTTAGTGCACGGAACAACTTACTTGACAGCCGGAAATGCGATCTCTACGCTGTACGTGTCCCCCACTTGTCGTCCCTCCCGACTGCTTCGTGTCCTAGGTGCAATATGAAATACATGCAATGTGTTAAACAACAAACATGCCACTTCGATCCGTGCTAAATAACAGAATTTCCAGAACATTCTAAAGGTGTAGGTACATAATTATGTGTAGATACGTGTAGGTTTACATTTAAATAAACGCTTTTTGAATATTGTTTTAAAAATCATGTGCATCTACAAGAATAAGGCAAGTATCCTTACTCCGTCACCATCTACGTCATACACGAAACGTTTTGTACACAACATTTTATATAATGGCTATGTGTATCTTTTGAGCCGATTACTCACTCTTCGACAGGTATTATTGCATCGAGAACGTAGGTGTCTTCAGTTTTAGCTGTTGCCAGCGAGGGAACTTGTCTTGTTTGTCGAACATTTGCACGATGATCGCACTTAACGTTGATGTCCAATTCCTTGCATTCCCGAGTACCTGTAACGTCAACGGGTTTACTAGTATTGTTGGTATTTAAGTTAATTGGAAGCTTATTATATTGTATTGATTTATTCTTACCATCTACAGCATAAGAACAGAAGTTCCAATCCCTGTTGAGCTGATTGATAGCACTTCGAACTTTTTGACGTAATACTGCCTGCCCGGCGTCATTGCAAAGCACTGAGCTTGGGAATAGCATTGAGATTTTAAAGACTCGCTGAGCTGGAGAGGCAGCTGTAAAAGAACATTAATTAAATTATGTGTTCATGTTGTCTTTTTGAACTGGTGGCATTAAAATCTAATAATTCAAGTTATGTTGTATTAAATCTAATAATTCAAGTTATGTTATATTTTTTTAAATGTATAAAATCTATTTTATAAAAATATTTTATAATATCTAATAATTCAAGTTATGTTATATTTTTTTAAACATACGTGAACAAGCGGGATAAACGAGTGGTAAGGTGGGGTCATTGGTAGGGCGCCAAAAACCTTCAGCGCCACACGTATAGAATGGTGGTACCAGCTGAGAGAACCTGAGACCGTCGCGGCATGCAATCTCGCAAACCTTAAATTGACCACCCGCACCCCAATCTCGGCATGATTGGTACCCGCCAAGTGGGTCAGGGAGAGATGGACAGAATTCAGCTGGAAGAAATTTTCGAGAATATTAATAATTACCATATTTGCATTATTTGTTGGATTAAATAGATTCAGGTTAGTAACTTACATAACACAGTGGCCTTAAAGGTACATGTAGCTGCATTTCCTGCAGCGTCATACGCGATATACGCAATGTCATAGGCTCCCCACGCAAGATTTTGTCCTGGTTTGTGGCCAGATTTTTCTACAACTTTTACCACACCTACATTATCACTAAACACTGGCATGTCCCAGTTTACAACAGACGATCCATTCTTTCCAATAATCCATAAATCTCCAGGACAACGCTCCACTCTTGGAGGTTCCTTGTCCACTTGAAGTTGTTGACATTTGGGACCAGTGTAACCATTTGGACAGACTCTTTGGCCGCAATGTGATGGTACTATTCTTTCTACACCGCCTATAACATCTTCATACCCAGCCCAAGTGAGAACCAAACCACTGTACAAGACGGGTTCAGTTCTGCAATCGCGGACTTGTTTCTGGATTTCATTGGTTACATCTAATGCGCGATTCCATATTTGAACTTTCGTTAAATGCCCTTGGAAGCCAGATTCAGTGTAAGCCTTAGGATTATCGGATTGAGGCTTTCCTAACGTTACCCAAACACTGAAATAATAATCAATTAAATAAAATACAATTATATAACAACAATCTTGTTAATCATGTATGCGGAAACCACAGTCATGACGACAGATTACAATTTTAAATATCACTCACTATTGTGGCAGTGACTTTCCGCTACCATAACCTTCGATCTTGCTAGCTATTAATCCTTCTGCAATAAGAGTTAATTCACCACCGTTGCTGCCATCCCAGACCAAAGCTACGTGGTGCCACTGTCCATCGTTAACGGTGGCAAATTCACCAAAACTTAAATATACATCCTGGAGCTCAGGGAATAGAGATACCTGAACACCACTAGAATGTGCTTGAATTATTGTTCTTCTGTTGAGAGCGATATGGGAATTGCTGAAAGAAAAACATAGTTTATGAAAATTAAACAGGAATGTAAGTTTAATTAGAATAATTTAAAAAAATCTTTAACTGTCTCACCTAACGCCATAAGCTGTAAAGAAAATGCCACCTTCATCTTGTTGTGTATATTGTACCCACATAGCGATAGTCAGACTATCAGCAGATCCAGTATCAAAAGGTACTACTTGAGCGGCACTTGACCGTAATGGGTCACTAAAGTAGAGATCGTAATCCACGCTTATAGCTGTAAATATAAATATAAGATTTTTGTTATTAGTATTGATGTGAATGGGTGGATTTACAAGTTAATTATGTCAAGCTTTCAATAAACTATGTTATTAATTTGATGGAGTTATCAAAATTTTGTGTCAGAATTACTTACTTTTTCTGCAATCATCTCCTGTAAGATTAAATGGGCATTGACAATAGAATCTACCCGGCAAATCGATGCAAGTAGCGGATGGTGGGCATGAGTTTTCTTTGCAATCGACAATGTCTTCATCGCAGTTCTTTCCTTTGAAGCCTGGAGCGCATATACAGGAATATCCTTCACCTTCATCGACGCATGTAGCACCGTTTTGACAAAGTCCGGCCTCACAAGCATCAAATTCATATTGGCATCCAATGCCAGTGTAGTCTTGAGAGCAAGTACAGTTTAGACCGGAACCAAAATCTTGGCATTTCCCACCGTGCATACACGGGCTACCAATGCATCTTTCCGGCGCTGTTTCACATTGTTTTCCATCGGTTCCGCTTGGGCACCTACAGAAGATAAGTCAAATGTAAATATTCTTGTATATAAAATGTCAGATAAACCACATTAAATATTTGATACTTACACACAAAAGTAATCTTGGAAAAGATCAATACAATTAGCATTATTTTGGCAAGGCCTATTTACACAATTTCCTATATCCCTTTCGCAGCGTTTGCCTGTCCACCCAGGCTGACAAACACATTTATAGTCACCTATTTCATCCTTACAAGAACCACTGTTATAACAGGGATTAGAAGAGCAATCGTCGATGTTTGTTTCACACATCTCACCAGTAAAGCCTTCACGACATACGCATTGGTATTTGTTATCCAAATCTACACATTGTTCGGTGCCTATGGGATTGCAAGGTTCATTTAGACATTCGTCAATCGCTGTTTCACATTGTAAACCAATGAATCCTGGGCGACATTTGCAAACAAAGCCATCTATTTGATCTACGCAGGTAGCGCCATTTTGACAAGGGTCCGAAGCGCAGTCGTCAATTGTATGCTGACATCTTTTTCCTGTATAACCAGCTTCACAGTTACATGTAAAATCGTCAATACCATCAATGCAACGGCCACTGTTTTCACAAGGGGAAATAACACATTCATTAATATTAATATCACAGGAAGGCCCAGACCAGCCAGGGTCACAAATACATTGATGGGTGAACAGCTTGTCAACGCAAATACCGTGTTTGCAAGGCTCATTTGAGCATAAGTTTATCTTTTCATGGCAACGTTTCCCCGTGAAACCAGGTGGACAAGTACAGCTGAAGTCGTTTACTAAATCAGTGCAAGGGGAACCAAGTAAACATGGTTTCTCAATACAATCGTCAGTATTTATTTCGCAAAGCTGACCTTCCCATCCCGGAAGACATTCACACTTAAATCTGCCTTGTTGTAAAGCGGTGCAAGAAGCACCATTGTTGCAAGGATTTCCATTTGCAGAACAAGGATCAATCTGGGAAAATAATAATCAAAAATTAAAAAAGGTATTAATATGCATGGACTGGCCTCATGGTCCAGTGCTTGGAGCCCAGACTGTTAAATCCGAAATAGTTATGGCATTGACTACATATTTAGAAGTACATACACAAATGTAGTCTATTGATTAATTAATTATTTAATTACATAAAACAGGCTCTGCCTACTAAGGCAGAGCCTATGATATTATTATAAATAAATTTTTGGTTATAATATAACTTTTAGATACATAAAATATCTTACCGTAATATCACATTCAATTCCAGTATACCCTGATCTACACAGGCATGTAAAGTTATTGTAACCAGGTTCATCTTTACACATGGCTCTTTCGGGACATGTGTCATTAGAGCAATCTGATCTTTCCTCTTGGCAATTTATACCGCCATACCCAGGTAGACAAGAACATCTATATCCTTGAGGTAAATCAATACATGTACCACCATTATAACAAGGTTGACTTTCACATTCATCGATATCAATTTCACATCGGCGTCCAGAGAATCCAGCAGGACAATAACACTGAATTCCGTGACCTTTGGGCACACAAAGTCCACCGTGTTGGCAAGCACTATTTGAACATTCAACAGGTAAACAATCCTCTAGTCCAGTAGCACCGGTACCTACAGTTTTCATGTTCGTAGGACATTCCATGCACAAATTCTGGCCTATTAAGTTTTGGTAGAAGTTTCTAGGACACTGTGAGCATGGTGCTAAACCAGTTGGAGAATATGTTCCTGGAGCACATTTTGCTCTACATCTATCTCTTCCAGGTGCAGCGGGCTGGTAGGTGTAAGTATTAACAGGACAAGCTTGACAATCTTTGAATCCTCCGACTGGCGGTTCACCCGTATAACTATTTCTCGGACATTCTAAACATGGAACCAAACCGGTGGGAGAGTATGTTCCATAGCCACAAACTGGAATGCAGTCTGTGATATCTTTCGACCCTTCTTCACGTGTAAAGGTTCCCTGTGGACATTTAAGACAAGAGCCTTGTCGTGCTTGATTTTGGAAATAGCCTCGTGGACACATGGTACAGCTCTTTTGTTTTTCTCCTGCAAATGTGCCCGCGGGACAATGCACTGAAAAATATATTCAAAAATTAATCATCATTCCTTAGAGTAATAAAGTATTTGCATCAAGTAAAAGAACTTTACTTTCAGCATTTAGGAACATCGTTCGTATCCATGTTTAGTACTTCACCAACACTGCAAGTAAATCCCCTAGAAATAGAACTTCTGATGGCTCTCAAAGGTGGGCACTGATTTCCGATTGATGACACGTTTAGGACAGGTTCTATAAGTGCGCTAGCGTATGGCACCGATAAATCAAAAATTAGATTTAATGTTGATCCACAAAGATCATAAAGCTGTGTTTGCCTGATAGCCGGAGTGATGGCTAGAATGAAGTCCATCTTAACAACATTTTCGTCGAGTAAACTTGGCATGACCTTTACGAACGTGACGTTTATGTTAACGTTAACCGCTGAACAACGCTGAGACAACCTTTCGTTTAGAATGTTGTCATATTGGGCCAAGAGATCCTTGTACTGTGGTAAGCAAGCGTTGGACACTGCTCCCAAGGCACGATATTGGACACTTGCTACCACATGGTATGCTGCTTGTTGAGTATCTAAAAATAGAAATATAATAAGATAATACTATAATTAAAATATAGTTTTTTTTTACTTTTCCTAGAAATGAAACTGATAAATGCGACAAATATTATTATCAAATTGAAAAATATATATTATGAAATTTATCTGCAAGCTTACTTTCTGAGACACAGTCTGGCACGACAGCAGTTGGTACCCACTGGCGCTTGGTTTCGCATACGAACGTTTTGACTGGTTCACCATCAGTGAAACGGAATCCTGGACTACATGTTGCGATACATTGGATTCCTCTATCACCAGGTAGGCAATTTAATGCACCATTTGCCGGTGGCATAAGTTCCCAATCTACGCAAGGTGTCGCTTGCACAGAAACCTAAAAATAAATGGTAATGTTGTAAACGACGGTACACCCAATTTAAAGGCTAATAATATAATAAATTTATTAACAGAAACCTTACTTGGAAGTGACATTGAGCTTTATTGCCATATTTATCTGAGGCTATGACTGTTACATTTTCATAACCTCGGATAGGAATAACTGCCCTTTCTGGGATGAATTTCAAAAATACTTCTCCTGATGCATCTGTTGCATTGATTCGCCGTCTAGTTTCATTGAAGTTAACTGCATAGCTATCTTGTTTATCTACTAATTCTATAACATAACTTTGCGGACAGTTAAGTCTTGGAGGTGTGTAATCTGGTACAGTAATGTTTACTTCGCATATGGCAACATTTCCATCAAAATCAAATGCCACGTATCTTACTACCATGTTATGGAATACCTGAATTGGAGTTCTGAAATGCTTAGGTGTTACATCTAATCTGGCGATAGCACCTGAATTATCGATTGCAGTAGGTTCTGTAAAGTTTACCGGAAGTAACCCTCCGTTTACATCAATTTGTACAACAATAGGTTGTTGGGGACAGTTTTGAAAAACTGGTGGCTCATTATCTGAAAATGATTCAAGAAATTAATTTAATTCAATGAAATACATTTGCGTCCTAGTTTTATGATTTTGGTCTTAACTTACCTACACAAGGAGAATAACCATAATCATATCCTAATAATGGTTCTACGGAAGGTTCATCACATCCCATCAACTCAAACTTAAGGCATGCGTTGTCCATGAAGCTCACAATACCCAAAATAACAAATCTAGCTTGCACATATTTGGGCAGGGTTATCATAGCTAATTCTCCATAATTACCAGGGTCTCTCATTGTTAGATTAAAGTTAGGGAAGTATACGACATAGTTTTCATTTTCAGCTTGTTTGTAGAAAAATCTTATTTCTGTTGGTCGACCAACGATGTCGGATGTAACCACACCTTTAACTAGAATGGCTTTAACTCTGTATACTTTTCCTAAGTCAACACTAACATAAGTAAAGGCTTCAGTTTTTCCACACCACCCTGTGACTGAGTTCAATCTGATATTTTTTGCTTCGTAATTTGGCCTTTCGGAAGTGGCATTAATTGCTGAATCAGGAATCCTTCCTGATGCTAGACCGAGGGGTTTTATAACTTTACATTCTGGTTCACGGATGCAAGTTATAGGTCTGGGGTTGATTAAGATATAACCAGGTCGAGAACAACCAAACAAAACTTCAGAGCCTTGCTCATAGCTTCTAGCAATTTGATGTCCATCTGCAGGTCTGCCTGGATCTTCACACACAGGTCCTTCACATCTCAAATCTCCGAAGTCCCAAATACCATTTGCTTGGCATCTGACAACGTTATCGTGTTTACTTGTTTGGCCCGCAAGTTTGAATGTATTTTGACATCCAAAGAAGAAAGAACTTTGATACCGTGTATCAAGGTATTGACCGTATTCGGCACCGGGTGTAGGCATGGGAACACCACAATCCTTACGAGGGCATTGTGGTTGAGCACCAGAGAGCCAATAATCAGGAAGACCCTGAAATAATTCACATAATGTCAAGTTATTAAGTATTGCGGGTAAAAACTAACCGTCTATCTTAGATGACTGTTCACGTGTACTTACTGGTTTAGGATCATAAACGCATTGCCGGAATGGTGATGTTAGAGTATTTCTTAATTGACGCCCTGCTGATGTGCAAGTAATTGTAACGTTATCTCTGTAGGGTACCAGTACACTCTCGGGGTCATCTCTGATGACCTTTAGACCATCGTTTTTATCATCAGACAAAGTAACGCAACGGGCATCTGAAATTTTTTTATTTATATTTTAATAAGATATTTTACATAACGCATTACATACGCTTCAAGAGTAATATTTATCAAAAGAATTCGAAGTTCTCTTATAAAGAAACATTATATTTATAAACATACTAATATGTTAATAATAATATACTATCGCACACAAAGAGGAAACTTAGAAAAATTTGAAAATCGTTTTGCTATCGTTAGGTGGCCGTACAACGATATAAAAAGGAGATTACTGGAAACGACAAATTGAGCGTGCTATATTTATTATATATTTAAACATATCATATAGTACATATGTATATGCATATCGTATATGTAGTTGAGTCTGTATTTTACTTACATTGACATTCCGGAGCTGTACCGTTCCATGTGCCGCTTGAAGTACAAAGCAGGGAAGAGAAACCTGACATTACATAACCAAAATCGCATTGGAATTGAACAATGTCTCCGAAGTGGTATGACGCCTTTGTGGATAACAATTGTCCGTTTTCGGGTGGCGCCAATGGTGGACACATCACGGGAACACACGATTTATTTCTCTGGTAAGTGTCTCCGTCTCTTTCTCCGGTTTCTGATCGTTCGATCGAGAATCCAGCAGTACCGTTCGTAGCGTAGAGTTCAAATCCAATATTACAGGAGCAAGAGAAGTTTCCAGGGCTGAAGGGAAAAGTGAAATGTATTTTTTCTATCATATATATTATTATTTTTTGACATCAATAACTATTAACGTATACTCACGTATTAATACATTTCTGATCACATCCGCCATTGTTTTCATTACATTCGTTGATATCAGC
Source organism: Parelbella ahira ahira (assembly GCA_018244795.1). Lineage (NCBI taxonomy): Eukaryota > Metazoa > Arthropoda > Insecta > Lepidoptera > Hesperiidae > Parelbella > Parelbella ahira. The sequence goes on along the minus strand of DWME01003325.1, from coordinate 1,917 downwards.
ACAGTCTAACCTTGCACAACCCATTATTTCTAGTTTCAGACAGGGTGCCCCCACGTAATCCTGTATCTTAAACTTCACAAATTGGGCTTCGATGGGCATGGGTAAATTTAGAACGGAAAGAGTGGGTTCTAAAATGCGGAATTCGACAGCTGTACCATCTGGGTTAGTGTAGTCTTTAAATACATCAGTCAAGTTATTGGTGTACTGAATTCTTATTGCCGATGTGAAAGCAATGCTCCCATCGGCACGCATAACGCTCATGGTACGGAATCCTCGAATTATTGTCGGTGCTCTTAAATCCACCAATATCCAATTTGCTCCAGCTTCTAGATTGTTTCCACACCAACCACCTCCATTATTCAATCGGATCATCTGAAATACAAAATATTTTTTAAGAAAAGGAGGCACATATTTATTAAATACGTACATGTTAGACTATATAAGAAATGCATTTAACAGTCGTATAAATAAATCCACAAACTCGTATTCATAATTCAACCTTGATAGTATTTAAAAAAATAACGATAAAATCGAATTACGACGAGGTAAGTTATTTTAAATAATTTGTGTGAAAAAAATCTGCACAAAAAAGGATCAAATTTATCTTCACTTTATGAAGATTCAGAAATTGTATTATGTATGATTTACATATGCCTTAATATAATAATCCAATAATTGTAAGTTATTTTCCAGTAAAAAAATGTCTATTTCTATTTGATTAAAGTTACCTCCGAACTCATATTAATTTGTGACTTACGCCTTTGTGATATCCAGGTTCTGGTGTGGATGTTGTGATAGATTCATCAGGAATAGCACCGTTGATTAATCCAAGATCTCCAACTGGTCTGCAGTCCAAGCTGGGATTGAAACCAGGCTTGCAAGGACAGAAGAATCCACCTTGGGTATTTTTACATTCCGTTGATGCTGAATCACATTGACTACTAACGCATTCATTGATATCCTCGCAAGTTGGTGCAGCGTCGAACAATTGGTTTGGACCACATCTCAAAACACTAGGTCCATTTAGTCTGTATCCTGTAAAATTGATGAGTGTAAGTTCATTGATTTTGTTTGGAACAAATTATATATTAACGAAATTACTTCAATTACTTCTGCGTAAAACGAAATGAACCAAACATATATTTGTAAGTTGATACCTTTATAACATTGAACACGAGCTTCATCACCAAACATGTAAACTCGCGTTTGGTCCACAATGAATCCGTTTTTGATTTCAGGGAATTTAGGGCACAGAGCTTTGGAACATGTCGGTACATCGCCAGACCAGGTCCCGTTACTCATGCAGAGGAGCACTGGCTGTCCAGACCGAACGTAACCGGGCTCGCATTCATATCGGACGATTGTACCGTAGCTTCTGCCACCCCCATTCAAAATGGTCACGTTGGCGTGAGGTACATCCGGAAGTGCAATGCACTGTGAAGCTGTGTGAAAAATAGTATTAAATAGTGTTTATATAAACATATTTACGTCATATTGTAATTGAAATGTATAACTTCAAATAATTTGTAGCGCGTTTAATACAAGCTAAAATTGAGAAGGGTCGGGTTCGCAACACACGCGGAAGTGTAACTTGGTGAAAGTATACATATACCTAATATATATTTGCGCATTAATCAGTTGTCTATTTGTTTGTGTACTTTGTAACATAAGTATGTGTAGTAAATATATATTATATTTTTTCAAAAATTTTTTGCAGTATTAGTGTTATAATGTGGTGGGGTATCGAATTTTTGACATGTAAATATTCAACATTACACAAACGTACGTGCTACAAGTTTTGATGTAAATTAAAATTTATTAGAATCAATGGTATTATTAAGCAGTGGTAGCCTAGTGGTTAAGAATTCAGCCTCTCATTCCGGAGGTCCTGGGTTCAAAACCATGGCGCGCACCTCT
>DWME01003324.1:0-18585 GCA_018244795.1 Parelbella ahira ahira | reverse complement strand
CGGTGGGATTCGATTCCCACACTCAGAACGACCGTCTGTGACGGGCACAAGTATTGAATGTGTCTTGATACAATCAAATTATTTAAATGAGTCTGTACATATATCACAACTTATATGTATTTGACTGCCTCGTTGGCCGAATGGTTGCAAGCGCGACACCTGATATTTCTAGCAGTAGCGCCCAGTCTGGTTTTGTGTCCGGTGTAGCAATAGGCTGATTCCCTTATTCTATGGCGGGACGTAAACATAATTAGTGAAATGTGGGAATGTACTACATTCCCACATTTCTAGCCCTGTGGGGAAATGAGTGACGTTATTACGTTTAACCTATACTTTCTTAGTCTGGTTACAAGTCTCGCTTGGGACCAGATGACTGTGTAAGAGATATAATAAGAATATTAGGTATTGTTATTATAATAGCCAACGTTCAACGAATGAATTGCCTGTCCTTGGACATCAGCAATCATCTTTGGACAGGAGCTACAGGAATAGAAATATTAGGGTCTGTCTACTTCCCGTTTTTTTGTGAATATGACACAGTATTGATTACTAAGAAAAATAGGCCATTTAGTGTGTGTTAGTCTAGATCAAAAAGCGTTATGAAGGTAGTTAACAGTACTTAGGGCTTATTCGAAGTCGGTTACATAGCCGTTGGATACCCTTAAGGGCTTTGACGATTGCGTATAATACATAATAAATAACTCGACGTCACACCCTAAGGACCGAAGAGCTAATTAATAGCTCTAGTTTCATGTCCCAAATGAATCCAGGGGCAGTGTGCCCCCGGCGCTCTATATATGTATGTATGTACATGTTTCTACTGCATGCAACTATTAAACTTTACAACAATAATTTAAATTTTAATACCACATTTATCAACAGGTTCATTAATGACTGCAAAGTGTCAAATATAAAGAAATAAATGTTCTCACCTTTGCATTACAATATGTTTATGAAGATATAATGTATGTATTTTTAAATATAGCCGCAGGTTACATGCCTGATTAGGAAGTCAGGAGTCTACGCGTGCATACGGAGGAGGTGACGGATGGAGAAGAAGCACGTCAGGTATGTAAGGAAGAGATAGTTTTGCCTCAAATAATAATATTTATGTAAAATAACATTTGTATAAAATTAGGCTTTAGCTCACCGTTCTTAAAGATCCGCTCATACATTAGGAGGTATGCTTATGCAAATTAGGAGGCAAGTACCTACATATTAAAAACTAAAGTATCCAGAATGTCATGTCTGTCTTAATTACGTTATAAGATTTATAATTATATTATTATCTTAACTACCACTAGTCGTGGATAATCTTTTTCCAGTTATAAGTCAGTTGGAAAGGATTTCTTCGGAATTAAGCACTGCCTTTGCAACGTTCTGTCTTTAATTTAAATCAACGTAAATATATGATACACGAATTGTTAATATTTGTTAGGTTACAGGATCAATTCAGTCGCTGCCTTTTAAATAGATTAATAGACAAAAGGCAAATGTTTAAATCTTATTATTTAAGAATACATTATAATCGGATTAATAATAATTCATTAATATTATTAATTGGGAAAGCTTGTGATTAATTTATATTAGACTATACTTCTTATAGGTTCATTCAGGTTAAAAAAAAATGAAGTTGGAGCAGGTGATAATTAACTGATATTGGCACACATGACCAGCTGGATCGTATTTGTTAATTATTTACTGAAAAAGGGTAACTTATATATGCAGGGGCCGTACTTGCTTAATTGGCTACCGTGGTAATAATAATAATAATAATATATATTATACTGATGGTAAGCACCTATGTGACGGGCGCGCATACTGTCGGAGCTGAACATCGAGCTCAGTGGCGTGCTATTGGAGAGGCCTGTGTCCAGCAGTGGACGGGAGTAGGCTGATGATGTACCTATGTCCTTACCATCAAAAATGTCTATGCGTACCTTAAGTTTACATATATGTAATTGTAGAATTTGGAATGATAGATATTATTGTTGCATATCGTTACGCCAGGTCCGTTTCGGGGCAGGCGGAGAGCACTGAGTGCCAAATGTCTCTACCCTTACAGAATTGACGTATTTTTCTACATTAATTCATTGATAAATATGTCATCTACATATTCATTTGCTAGTCGCATATTTCTAATGATCTCTAAGTTTCTAGAACTTGCTTTCATTTTCGAAGGGTTCGCTATGCAATTGGTATTAATTTGTTACATTTAGGTAACAATTTATCAAACTTTATTTGAGTCATTAAAAGAATATTGACATGTAAGATATGAATTAGCGACTAACCCACATTTTCGTCAACCTGCACTGGAGCAGGCTGGTGGAGCAGCTGTATACTTCAGACCGTTCTCAGCTGCAGACTTATGCCTGCCAGGGACAAAAAAATTGTTACAACCATTTTATTTATACCGCGTCAGTTGATCGCGAACGAATGAGGTGAGCCCCAAGCGTTTCGAAGGAATACTGTATTTCAACAACATTACTGATAATTCACTGTATATATGTAATTGAAGTGCACACCAGTTACCCGCTAATTGCTTATTTAACTGGCTTAAGGATAAAGTTTCCCGCCGTTTTTAATATGTATTATTATGTAGATGCTATCTTTCTGGCATTTGCTTACAAATTTTGTATGTTGAGGTAAAATTGAGTCGTTTTAATCGTCCTACATCTTAATTAGGGACGATTTGTGTAATGGAGTCGGCGTTAGTGCGCGGCTCGAGGCAGCGGCTTATTGTGATCTTTGCCTATTTTTAATTAAAGTTCTTTATAATGTTTTTAATTATTGCTTTGTGTGTGCGACCGGCACCCTCCTGTGTGCGTGGAAGGACAAAATGTGAAAAGCTAAAAAAAAGCGATTGTTTCTTATCGCTAGTTTTATAGTTATATGGGTTTTATTTTGCGGATACGCGTATGTAATTTTCTTTATCATTTTATTAGTATGTAGTTTATATCGCTGTGTGGTTTTTTAAGCAGCTTAAACTTCATGTAGCGAAACAAGGACAATTGATGGGTCAGCCTCTCTCTATTTCCCTCACTTCTCCCCATAAAGGTTTTTAACGTTCGTTGATGTTTCAGAATGGGAAGAAGTGAGTACACGCTGGCAATGTTTGCTGGATATGAAGGTAAACGTAAATCGCATAAAAAAGATTTTTCTAGAATCTTTAATAGGAATTAACTAACTTAAATCTCACAGTTCAATACGCTCACGAAGAGTTATTAAGATTTCATTATTTTATCCCAAGCCAAATTAAATTAATTATTTATCGGCGTTAGTTGCTTATTAATTTAATGCACACACAATGCTAAAACAGAGAATGTACGAGTATATTAAATTAATATTAGTTATAACAGTGAAGTAGGCACCAATAAGTCACAGATAAACCAATAGCAGCTAGTCAGTTGGCCGCCAGCAATGCGATCGGGCAACACCAGGGCGCACCTGCAACAGATTTATGGCTTGGCTCAAGTGATAAGAAATTTATGTTAATTTCGCGTTAAGTTATAAGCTTAAATTAATTTTTTTTTATTAAATGTGTTAAAAAGCAATCTGTATGATTAGATAATGTATCGGGTTAAGTTACGTAGAGAGGCCTATGTCTAGCAGTGCACGGGATTAGGCTGATAATGATGAATGATAATGAATGATGATTAAGTTACGTACGTTTTATCAGGGTATTAGCTTATTAGGGTATTCGACTAGCTTCGGAGCTCGGGTAGCGGGGCATCAGGCATACTGTTGGAGAACTAATGAGAGCGGCGTCTGGCTACGCAGTATGATAAAAAAGGAAGCTACTTTGAATCCCACTACCGTGTAAAATTTGTATCGTAGATCAAAAGCATTTGAATCGATTCTGTGCAATTGGATGTTATACATTGAAATTTTCTATTGGTTGTATCACGAGCTTAATTTTTGAAGTGGAAAAACGTAACATAACTGATTTGACTTGACAATTTGTATTTGTTTACGTATCACGAGCTTAATTTTTGAAGTGAAATACGTAACAAAAATAATTTGATTTGACAATTAAAAATTAAACTGTTTTGTCATGTCGCATTTTATTGATGGACACACGTTTCAATTGTTTCCTCTACAAGAAGTTCTTCTAAATTCTTCTAAAAGAAGTTTAACATCAATACTTTCATAATATTCTCTCGTAAGCATAGGCTACTCTCCAGCTATATCATACTAAATACAAAGTGGTTGGCAGCGGTTTCGTATGAAGAGCTGAAAATCCAGCTCAACGCCGTGCTACTAAAAATACCTACGTCCAGCATTAGATGAGGAGCAGAGCGATGACAATGACGATGTCGAAAGTAATTGTAGTAACAGTGAACTATGGAAGGAATCGTAATAGTTCACGTTTATAGAGAATCGGGATAGCTTATATTTTGTACCAAATCCTGGATCTCAGATAATCGCTGGTGTTGCTGGCAATTGGGCGGCCGCCCGTTGTCGGCTTCACAATTTGAGACGATAAAGCAGAAGGTCGGACCATCGGATCGGATATTTCGGAGACAAAGCGAATCCACACGGCCGCGCCGTTAACGATTAGCTGATAGCGAGTCCAGCTTGGAATTGTTTAAAGGTTATTGGTTTCTCTATCACTTCTTGTACAAAACAGAACTTTAGACTAAAGGTGTGTCTAAATTAAGTTCGTTTTGTTAAATAACACTGCGAATTTAATTACACTTTGCAATAAATTTAACTGTCTGTAGGATCTCATTATTTGCGTAATAACTGATGGAAATTAGCAGTATTAAATGGTTATTGTTAAATTTTCTGAGCATTAGAAAAGTTAATATAAAACGCCTAAATCATACCTCATAAATTAGACACTTAAAATACATTACAGAAAAAGCAGTCTCTTAAAATAGTCTGTTAGACCACTATATAAAAAATAGGAAGCCTCTTTAAATAGGCAGATAAGCATACTACAAAATTAGAGGTTCGCAGTGAAGCTTTATGTTCTATAAGGATTTATTCGGCAGTTCAGACGGGCTCACAATGAGGGAATAAATTAGCCATGTGCGCATTGCAATGTCGCCCGCACGCGACCCTGACGACTCAATAAAACAGGCGTCCGCTACGTGTAGTACGACGGTACGACGGCTGAGGTACGACGACGAACAGTACAACGATACGCGCGTACCGATCTTTTAGTACCGGTTTCAAAATTAAATATTGGGATATACGGTCTGCTAATAATTGGACGACAGCTGAATCATTAACCGTGATCATCGTATCATCATTAACATCATTTTTATCATAATCATTATCATCATCATCAAAACCTCTCGTTCCATTATGGAACACCTTTCATTCTTTATGCGAACGCTTAAGGATATATTCTGCTTAACTAGTGTGATGCGTGTTGGCAGATTTAATTCACGTTAATATACTTTATGGAGAACACTTAAATACGTTTATACTATGCCATTAATGCGTTTTTGTTAGTAAAATGTAAATTAATCGAAGCATTTTATAAATTCTCCATCTTTCCAAAATCAAACTTAAAAATTTAACAAAACGTTAATGGACTTATTGTAAATATTTATAATATTAATGGATGAGTATAAACTCGTACGTATGCAAATAAATAGGCGGGAACAGCGGGCAGGGAGTATGAGTAAATATGTAGAAACAAGATAAAGGCAAGTAAGTCTTACAATCTCCGCCGTCACCTTTCTGCTATTGGCAGGAGCTCGTGAAGAAGGACCTAGTATAGACTTAGACTTATAAGTGGTTCTTCTTTGTCAGCTTCTTTAATTTCAGAACTGATCGAGCCATCTTGAAAAAACGTACAACACATATGCAATCATGTATCGTACATACATAAACACTCATGAAATACTTAATGCTGAAAAACTTAGAGCATTTTCAAGTAAGTTTTTTTTACTATGAAATATTTTACCATTAATTATTCTAGGTCTCAAATACACAGTGTGAGGTAACGAATATTGTATGCGATATTTGCGTTTGAATAAGTGAAGTCTGCCAACCCGCACTTGGCCAGCGTGGCAGACTATGTATGGCCTTACCCCTCTCAGTATGAGAGGAGACCCATATTCCAACAGTGGAATGACAAATGGGTCGATTATTATTTTTTATTTTTTTTTAAGTGAAGTTTGATTATCGTTTATCGGATACTCGTAAGAACAGAAGCACGCTACATATAAATCTCAAAAATGCGTTTGCACACACCCAACTTTGTACCTTAAAGTGCTGGACATAGAGCATACGTGTTTTGGTAAGAAGCAGCAGGTGCCGAATCTTTAAATTTAATTGGACAATATATTGGTTTTAAAACATGATGGATTTTTCAGTTGATTTCGCTGTTTTTTTGGTTTTAAGTTTAGCTGGTCAGTTTTTGTATCGATACATGATTCTTGGAACTCTTTTATTAACTCACCTTAAATTGTGGGAGACTTGGGTACTATAAATCTTGTCTTTGCCCTAATTCTCATAGACATCATTATATATTATTAAAATAGTCTAATACATAACACCTATATATCAACAGCTTTAAAAGTAGTGTTCTACCGTAAATCTAAAACAGAAATCGAAAAAAAAGATTTGGTACCTATCCCGAGGATAGGTAATTTCTTAGATAATCATGAATAAAGAATGAATGATGAGTATAGTTTCAGTTGAGTCGCAGATTCGGCTATTTTAGACCGCACCTGAAACTATGGCCCAATCCAGGATACTTTATGGAAAGTGGAAAAGACGAAAGCGAGACGGACACTTTGGTTAAGTAACAATTAAAAGTTAGAACGATAAAATCAAAGACCATTTTAAAAAAAACATTTCAATATATTAGAATACACCCAGCGCATTATGTGACTTAAAAACGAACAAAAACTAAAATCGTGACATAAATATCTACTGAATTTATCGCATGGAACTACCATATGTCGTTTCGTCCAGGTAAACCGGGATCGCCGAGAAACGCTTGCATTTGATTTTCTTCTTGTCTTCGGGGAGAAAGTTCCAAATTATCAGGTCCTCGTCGGAAGTTGCTGTTGCTGGAGGGGGAAAGAAGATCTGATGATAGGCCAGATAAATTAAGGCACATGGGATTTGTTTGAGCTCATGTGGTACAGGCAAGAGTAGACAAACAGAGTCTAAATAAAACTTTAGCGCTGCAAAATTTTAGTTATGTTCCAATTTCATGAGTGGGAAAGATTGGACAGACACATAAGTTCTCATTCATTTATGAGTCACGGGGCTCCTCGTATGGTGAGAAGGCTTAAGATTGTACAGACTATATGGGCTATAGTCCACCACGGTGGCTCAGGCTGGTCCAATGTAAATATTGAAAGTCAACATTTTTTGATTTCCTTTGAAATATTTTGATCATTTTAAAATTTCTTTTGAGATAATAGGTTTGCCTAGTGACGGATGCGGATTTTTATGTCAGTGTGCTTGTGTTGTCTTTTGATGATTAATTTAAACTTATCGTGGATACTTGCCAAGTTTGGTCCCATCTGGGCTAAACACCATAGTACGAATGCGATCCAGCCCGCTGCGGCCTTCGCCCCACTGGTCCACCACGGTGTCCAGGTCACTCATGACTATCAGTTGGGAGCAGGGTCTCAGGATGGATGCATAATCTGAAATAATTATACATACTTTATAAACTTAAATCGAGTTTACTAGGAGCTTTAATCGCCTAATTATTTGGATTCCAGTTCCACTCTGGGTTTCAGGGTCGTATATTCGCACGCAGTTCTGATAGTCTGCACTGTCTGATAGATAGCACATAGTCTGATAAAAGCCATATTACCCATGTTCCACAGACTGAAAACGAGTTCGCCAGTTTTACGGCTGAACAGCATGGCGTCGAGGCTGTTATGGCTGTGACCGATGCTTTGCTCTCGAACCTTGGAGGTTGAGGCATTCCACAGCATGATTCGGGCCCGGTTGTCTGTAGTCGCCACGCCAACCCCTAAAAGGGCACTGCGCCAGGGATGCCACGTAATTGTCTGTAGATCATGAAGAAAAATAAATAAATACTGCCTTCATGTTCTTATTTACTTTTTAATAATATAATGTTGTATTGATGTTATTAATGATAAATGTTTGAAACTAGACATAAAAACATGCGTGCGTTAAGCCGGTACATCATTTACTCATGTACAAACAGAAATGTTAAACACGCATGAAATGTTCAATATTAAAATATTGTCTATCTGCTGTTGCTATAGTTGCTACTGGTTTCCGTTAGAGGCGCCACTGTGTAAACAAATTACAATGAATAAATATCAAAAGAACATGGTAGTAATCATTTCTTTCAATACAAAATGTGCATATTATTTAAGTACATATTCGTACCGAAACTTAAATAGTAAGAAAGAAACAATGAGATAAAATATTTGTCGTGAAGTCTACATACAGATATAAATATGTATAAATATTAAGTTGGTTTGTACAGGCATTAAAAAGTCGAAAAGTTCTGTATCGATTTAGTTCAAATTTTCATGGAATATAATTATGTATAATTCAGGGTGTGTTTTTATGTATTTTTAGCGTCAGTAACATACCCGCGACAGCTGCATATTAGCAAAATTAAAGTTTATATGCGACATATGCTTTGTTTTATTCCTCATTTCTCATTCTTGTAACCACAATGTGCAACATCGAAGCGTGGAGGGTGCCTGCGTTTAGTAAATTACGAGTACATTGTTACTACTGGTACCTAATTGTAAGAATATCAACATGTAATAGATACAGATAGCTTGTTTTAACAAAGAATTATAGATATATCGCTTTGTTATGGAGTATCTAGATCCTATAAGTGATCATGATTTATGTAGGAACGATATATGTACATATATTTATACATTAATATGTAATAATGCTCTATATAGTTTAATATAATCTTTATTTCGTTCAATTTTAAGTACAGTATATTGTTAAGATACACTAATAGGGAAAATGTAAAACCTATATAAGTTACAAAGAGAGAAAGATAATTCGGTACATCTGTTCTGTCTGAAAATAACTTAAATCTATGTTTTTTGCTGGATTGTAAAATTAATTGTTTTGATAAAACTTTTAAGTGATACCTTTATGATCCAAGCGTCGGATTCTAGGACAGAATGCATTTTCAGCGAGGGCCAGGACAGCAGCACGATGTTAGACGTGTTGACAGTGGCAACGGCGAGGTATCTCGCGTCAGGTGAGACACGGAGTGTCAGGATTGGTTCATCCTTGACCACACATTTTTTGCTCACGTGCATCAGGTCGCGAGTGAAGGTTGACACTACGCCCCAAGAGCATCCCCTGTGATAAACAATTTTCTTTGTTCTCTTACCAAAAAGTGATACATAGATGCATATATACTTATGATGTACCTACGTAGAGACTGAAATGTTGAACACTTTGAAAAAGTATTTTTTTATATCTGTTTGAAGCCAGCGTGTATATTGGAATAAGCTTGCGTTGTAATTTATAGGGTAATAATACATATAAAAGACGAATCTAATATTATGATAATAATAAAACATATATTTGTTTATCGTCCATTACATGATGTTTAGTCCTATTAAACTGAGGATAGTGCAAAGTATATAACCCAAAGTATATAACCTTTTGTATATCAAATTGAATGTGCAACCAATTATAATTTTTTTAGACAATCTGCAGTAGAAGTCGTAGTAATGTCTAATACAAGACGTCTTTATTGCCCTGAAGGAGCGGTCAGTGGAGTGTAGTACTAAAATTTGTCCTGTTTCGTCATATGGAATAGGGGATGCCAATTGCCATACACCGGGCATAAGTTAAGACTCCGAGCTACCACTGAGAATATTAAATTGGAAAAATCATATGATACTTTGCCCGACTCGTGGATAATACTTGAATTCTTTAACTAATGACACTTTAACTAATATCAACTGGAAAATTTTCAAGAACACTTTGTTTCGTTACAGTTCGATTTTCAAAATTGAGTTGAGAACGCGCAGATATCTGAGTGAAACAATTCTTACATAGCAAAGGAGTTCCCTGTAGGACTCCAGTCCAGAGCCGTGATGAAACAGACGTCATCGTCCATACAGTGCAGTGGTGTTGTCCCAATACGTTTGTTTAGCGAGTTACTGTGAACCTCCAACTTCCCCATGTCTGTCCCCAACTGTAAGAACATCAAGTTCAAACCAATTTATTTCTCGTCTACACAATTTTTTCGTGATCAAGTTGTCACAAGATTTCAGGTTGACAGCCGGGTGGAAAAAAAATTCTTTCACTCACAGCAAGCAACTCTCCACGAGGATCAAACTTGCAGCAAAAGATCCTGTTCTTTGTCAGTCCCTGGCTGATCAGACTCTGGCTACGCCAGCTCCATTTGTGGTATTTCCACCCCAGCGCCGCCACCAGAATATTGTCATTACTCCAATCTAATAATTCTGGAACTTATTAGAAAAAATATATATTAATTTTGCTAAAAAATTACAGTAATAAAAAAGTATTAACAAGGGTAAACCATTTTGAGTTCTTTTTAGTTTTGTAAGTTTGTAATCCATTTGTTCGCTTAATTCAACAAATGATTTGCCTTGTTTCTATTTCGTTACATGCTTAGATTAAACGTGCACCATATTACATCATCTGCCACCCGCAGTATCATAATTATGATAACGTTAATGCGTCATGAAGTAAAACAAGCCAAGAACAATGGTCAATAACAGTCCTTCACACGCGTTCAGAGTACCTTAATAAAATTTGAGTCTCTTCTAATATCATTGACAACATCCTAATTAAATTGAAATTTGGCTGACTTCTCACACCTTTGCATCTACTGTATTATACTGTAGAATTCTCCGGTATATTCCAAACAGGCTGAGATTATCATACATTTACAATCATTTGGTTACTGGTGTCATTTATTTGGTAAATTTTTTAGCACTACGAAATATGCATAATACTTAAGTTTTACTTCTCCCATTCCCCCATCACACTCTTCCGAGAACTACTGTATTGTAATTTCAAAAGAACACACACAAGCTGCATCACTGTAGCGAGGCAAGTCCAGGATGCTATCTGCAGAGGATAGATAGCTCTTCGTTCTGGGCACGCAGGGCCAGGACTGCACGCGCTCCTGGCCCGACTCCTGCCCCGGCTGGCTGTTCGACGGCTCCAGTCCTAAGGCTTCGTCCAAGTATTTCGTATACTTCTGCTTTTGTAAGTATTTAGAGAACTAAAAACAGAAAATATAGTAATCTTTTAATTAAAAGCTGAGCTTTAGCGAATGAGCAATAAACGTGGCCATACATTTTTTAAATTAAGTTCTATTAAAGAAACAATTGAATATCAATAAAGAAAAACAATAAGTTCTACTAAAGAAACAATTGAGTTTCATTAAAGAAATACAATCTCACCCAAATATCGACGTCTTCAAAGTCGCAGCTGCTGCGTCTGGCCCTCCACCGACGTAAGTCGTACACGGCATCGCGCGGCGCCACGAACCTGTCCACTGACGCCCTCTTGCTGTTTAACTGAATCAACATAAACATGGGGAAACTTAAAATAATGTGTATCTAGAGATATTTCCTTACACTGTCTGATCACAAAGTGAGCATCAAAAGAGCAGGTACCTACGAGTAACTGACTGAAATGAATGACTGATTATATTTTTTGCTACACACTCAGATGCAGGACAATTACTGGTGGGCATCACACAAATATTTATTATGAGTGAATTCAGTACTTATATGTATATCTATTTTTATTTAGATGTATTATGTAAATGTAAAACGTAGCGTCTTGGTAAACGTAGTCTAGGACGCCCTTAGGTGGAGTGACGATATACGCAAAGTGGCTGGCGGCAGTTGGATTAGAAGAGCTGAAGCTCGAGCTCAGTGGCGTGTTATTGGAGAAGCCTATGTCCAGCACTGGACGGAAGTAGGCTGGTGATGATGATGACGAAGAAAAATAAAAATAAAAAAATTTATTACGTATATATTTTATCATATTCTTATGAATTTATTTATATGTATTAGTTCCTTATTTGTCTCCTCATATGACTTCAATTGACTGATACACCAACATTTTTATTCGCCATTTGCTAATTCACTACTCATTACTTGATATTAGGTTCCCCCTTGTTATAACTGTACATTGTATTCAATACAAATTGAATATATAAAAAAATGTGTGCGTGAACCTACGGCTCAACGAATGAACGATTGAACGAACTAAGAATAATTGTTTTTAAAAATACAACATCGTTTCCATTACACGATATACACAAGGTACAATAATTATAGTGTACTTTATAACATGTATGACAGCGTACTAAAGTACATATTATTGTTTATTTTTTTTCAACACCTTTAATATCCCACACAACCCTTAGAATCGGGAAAGATGGAAGCGTTGGCCATTTTTGCTATATTACAACAATGTCACTCAACTTATAACGATTAACTCAAAATTGTTATGATCTTTTAGGAATCCTTTGTTACGTATGTTCAATGTTGATAATTGATGTGCTTATCTCGCAGACGAAAGAATGTAGGTAACGTAAGATATTGCGATGTGTTAGAATATGAAAAAAATATTGTACAAAAGTATACAGAAACAATAAGGTCGTACTGTACAAAGTATAGGTACTGATACAGGCTGATGATAATAAGAGAATTTAAAAAAATCCCTTTCTTTCGATATTATTATGAATTTTTTTGTCGTTGCGCTGTTGGATCGAGTCTTTTTTCATATTTCATACATACATTGGACTCGTCTCATTAATTAATACCTGCGATAATTTATTTCATTAATATTCACTAAGGCCTACATCATATATCTTATAGTATTGTCGGGCTAATAAGCATATTAATAAATGTACAAATTTAAATAATTCATTCCGATTAAAGGATTTATGTCACTAAGTATTTTATTCATGAATTCATATGATGATTTAAGAATTGAATATTAAACGGACTTAAGGAAATAAAATTATTACGTTAATTTATTTACAGGCTTTTGTCAAATCGATTATTAATTTAATCGACAATTAAATGAATCGATGCACAAGTTAATCCATAAAATAATTAAATTTATAAATTGAAAGTAAATATGTATAGCAGTCATTATTCAATTTAACTAACTTTAAAGACCTTTTTCTGTTTATGTATCTTTATCTGCAGTTATTTTTATTCGTTGATTGTCTCGACTTTTGGGTTTGTGACTGGTGTACGGCAATAGGTTTACGAGTATCGTGGGGACCATTGATAGGTAAAAGTGAGAGTAAGTACACTATACTTCTGCCTAATCCTTCATGAATACACATGGGTGATGTTAAAAGTTAATGATATTTTTGTATTAAATTGAATTTAGCATTACTTATCTGCCTCGCACTATTTTCTGTATGACTTCAATAAAAATGCGGAACCCTTGTTCTTACAACGTCGTCACTGTTGACGCTTTCCTTTGTCCGACGGCTCGCCGGCGGCAGTCTCCGTCACACCTTTTATTGAGTAGTGCGACTAATTTTGCAACATTAACAGTAACTGTTTTTAATTGCTGTCTTCTGTATGAAGACATTAAACGTACCACTTGAATTTTATCTTATCATTATTGAAGGATGTGCTGTACACGGGACGGATAGTTTTGTGTCGTGCGATTGGAAATCAGCTGATTTTTTTATGATAACCATACTAAATCTACAACGTACAATTGATCTCGTGTACTCCTATGGTTTTATTGTGAGTACAAAAAAAAACCTATAAAATATCTGTTTAGGTACGTGTTGATATATTTGTATGTATTTAGTTTATCAGCTATTTGGTTACAATAACACAGGTTCTCTTGAGGCTGTCATGGGATCAAATAATCTTTTTATTTATTTTATAAAATAATTTGGTTTATTATTTCCAAGTTAATCGAGTTCTTTAAGTGTAATGTAGTTAATGGGATGATGATCTTCGAAAGACTGTAGGCAGATGCTGGATGCGACAAGCCGAGGACAGGGCGCGATAGTGCTTATTGGGAAAGGCCTATGTCCAGCCGTGGATTGAGATAGGCTGATGAAGACGACGACGGCGCAATGTCGTTATTTAATTATGGTGCATTTGATTTTAAATTAATTTCTATAAATTTAATATAAAGATCGGAACGTTCATTTTTTACGCTAGGGTAGCGAGGCTGTGTAAGTACTCGTATAAGTATTCCTGATAGCATATTCAACTTAGGTAATGTAACATTTTTATAATTTTAAATATATGGAATGAAAACGGATCAGTTTAACAATACCTAGATAACAATAAATTTGAATATTAATTTACCGAATTGGAACCAATGTTTTTCATTTCTGTGTTGCCACGAGTAATGCAATGATAGATATATTTTTTTGAACGTAGCATGCTAATGACAAATATTTTATATTTGTATACATTACATAAACGAAAATTAAGGGTTAGAAGTCTCCGAAACGGGCGAGCACACATCAGTTACGACGAATGTGCAAGAAGCACAGGACATTTGTAAGGATAAAATGGCACTCGGTGCTGTCTACATATCCCATAATGGGCCGGTAATTATGGTATAATAATGATAACAGAAACAATAAATCCGTTTTAATTATACACGTTATATATCGTTGTATTCAGCCAAATACTAAATATATAACAAATATATGAATAGATGAAATGTTACAAAATCGCACCGTGAACAGGAGGTTTAATATAAAGCTATGACCTTTAAAACCCTTCCTCAAAACAATACAAGATAAGTAGAACAAATACGAAACCACGACGTGGGTAGCCTGTTAATTAATTTAACCGAACAGTTGTTAATATAAAATTGTTCTATTTTTCATTATAATACAGCGGTAATTAGAGCAGCCAGTGTTTAATGTTAAGTGTAGTTGATAAGGATGTATGTATGTCATTGAAGTACTAATTTTTTTTCTCTGTTTTTTTTTTTGTTTACAATAAAGAATATTACATTTTTATGTACAATTAGCAATATTACTGCTAAAGGTTGCGGTGCCATTACGCATTTATGTGTGTGTGTGTGTTCTATTGTATATACCTACATAATATGTATGTACATTGTCGCTATACAAATGTACAATCTTACACAAGTGTATTTTTATTAGAAGACAATATGCCATTCTTGTCAATATGATTCAAACATTATAACGTTGTATTCAACGTTGTAAATATTATTTCATTCGCTAATTTCTAGGATAGCTAATATATTTGTTACAAAAAATTCATTGAAAAGTTTTTATAAACTTCAGAAGTGCCATCTGTTGATTTTTCTAATAGTCATTGTTATAACATGGCGGCGCCATCTATTGACGTAAATAGACAAATTTTATTTACCGAATTAATGAACGGAAGCGATACGGTAACTGTGCCAGCATATGTGTAATATATACTCGTAAATTATATCATATGCATGGTAATGACATATTACAATAAAACTCAATGTATTACTTTTAATCTTAAGTACCTACAAGACTTTAATCCACGATGGGCGAGACAGGGGAGTAAAGTACATTATTTCACCTGCTGTGTTGTAGACACAGTGTTCCACGATTTTACGTAAACGCAACTGGTGACACGTGAGAGTATATGATACTCCTCTGCCTATCACTTTTTGGATTATAGGCATGAAGTTACGTTACTTTACGACACAATTACGTTATGCCACATGAAACTGTGCTATGACAATCAGTTGCAACTTTATATCTGTTATTTAATAATAATATCTAATAATTAGATGAAACACGAGTAGTTAAAGGTGGCGTGCTACAGATTTGTAAATTTCCAAAAATGGATATTAAATATGTTTCGGCGGTTGCGAACTCTTTAAACATAACACTTTTATGAAACACTATATTCATTTTAAATGGCATTTCAAGAAATTCGTGTAACAAGAAGACACGTAGGAAGACATGAGATCGTCATTTATGTTGTAAAGCAATTATCACATGACACCTTCATTCACTCATCTCTGTTTTCTGTATCAATCGGCTATTTGCATCTAAAATCTATTCAGTAATCAGTTGATATGTTTACTAAAATTGTTTTACTCACGGTCTTCCTCCCAAAAGCTACTCTGTCCATAATATTATTGGATAACCACAATTTATCTTCTATTCACAGTGAACGTTGTATGAGAAAATGTAACTGTCAATTAATTTTATTACTACCCCCATTTTCTCTGTTAGCCAATGATGTGCCATAACATTACGCCCGTATTTTCTCGAAGGGACAAGCAGGGGAGATTAATACATTTCCACGATTAACCGGATTATGTAATTATTTTATTACCAATGAATATACTTGTTCCACGGACGTACTGTATCGGAATATTGCTAAGACATTTGTTTACCTGTTGCCAGTAATAAAAATAGCTAAACGTTATATTGCAAAACACAAAATATGAAAAATATCGAGACAAATAAAGTAATTAATGATTGATTTATGTTTCTGATCTGTCCCTATCGTTTCTTATTATAACGTGCAACAGATTACTCGATAATCACTTAGCCGAGTTCGATAAAATTACACACATAGACATAACAAAAACATCTTTAAAAAAATAGTAAGAAAAAATCACATTTGATAAACAAAGTTGCCCTACCAACATAACTGACAAACGCACTAAGCATTTATTTAATACAATAATTAATAATAATAATATGACCCATACAATTAAGTGACCTAATTTTAAAATAATTATTCTCCTTACGATTATAGTTATCAACAATTGCATGTGTGCCATATCTAACTTCTCTGTATTTACGCATGATGTGCTCCAATTGGTGTGACATTTGCCTTTACCTCGTACAATACACCCGTGCATCTAATGTGTTGGTGATAACTAGTTTGTGCAACTTGTGAAATAAATAAACAAATGAATAAATAAACAGGTTAATTGTATAACGTTCTATAAATTACATTTAAAATACTGTCGACATCGTCTCACGAACGCCATCTTATTCACATTAAACGCTCGCAATATATTATTAAGATGCGTTAAAGTTTTGACACGATATATTTCAACAAACGCACGTATGTATGTGTTAACATTACATATGGGATGGTAATTCTGCAAATGTGCATGTTGATTGCATTTAAATATATCCAGCGTTGAGCGCATTTTCAGTTTTTTTTTAACACATTTTAACACTTTTAATTTTTATTTTATTTATGCCCAGTGTTTGGTTGTGGAATGTATTTTAAAATGTATTAGGGTATTTTTTAATGTAAATTGAGCTGTCTATAATTTATATAATTTTAAATTTAAATACTTACAATTTAAATTAATTTACAATTTAAATAGTTGCAAGCGATAGCTCGTACATTTTATTGTAGAATTGATAAAAATGTTGGTGCTAATATATTTATTAATTCTTAGCGTAGAGTGCAATAATGGTAGCATTATCGAATGTCGGCCTCGTTAGTTCAGTTGTTAGTCACGATATTGCGGGTTCGACTCCCACCTTACACAATTTTTTTTTTATGAACTGAAATATTTATTTCATGGTTCTAAACAAATTTATATGGTGAAATTATCTATGTAAACATTTACTTCGACATTTATACATATCTTCTAACTGTCTTGATAAAGTACTAGCTTATTTTGGTATTAAAGTAGTGCGTAATTTTTCTCAATATATTATTATTATTATTACCGCTGTTATTATTATTACTGATTCACTGCACAGTTTGGTCACTAGCCAGAATAACTACACTACTTATATGCTAACTTTAATCTTGTTTTATTCAGTAGTTTTCACGTCAAACAATTACAGATAAACGACCGTCTTGCTTGTTAATGCACGGATAAAGAATATTGCAATTTAAGTATGAAGTCTGGTGTAAATGTTGACAATATAACGACTTTACACGAACATGCAATTATAAAGGTGTTTGTAACAATTGTAGCGTGCACGTACCACTTGCACTTGGTGACTTTGAGACCTTCGTGTGACGTTATAGTCGTGTTTCTATGAAAGTAAAAACTTACCAGATTTTTAGTAGACAAAAAATCTGACTAAACTAAAAGATACTTAGTAGACTAAAGGATACTTAGTAGACTAAAAGATACCTAGTAGATTGAAAGATACTTAGTAGACTAAAAGATGCATAGTAGCTAATAGCTTAGCTTAGTAGTTAAACTAACGCTAATTTAATTGCATTCAAAGATAAAAAATGTAACTTTAAATTTAATACGAAACACATAGTTCATGGGTTAAATCTGTATGCGATTACGTAAACTTAAAATCGAAGTGCTGTATACGTCATTCTTTTTGATGATTAAATATCGTATTTTTATTTAAACAAAGATATAATATTGCTTACAATTCGAATTATTGAAGGACCTCGCACAGGTCCGAAAGTGGTCAGGCCATCCCGAAAAACTTATGTGAGTTAAGCCTGTGTATATAGGTATCTATATATAAACAAGTAAATGATGCATCTCGTAGATAATAATAACTAGCTGACCCCGCGAACTTTGTTCCGCCTTAATGGCAATAAATAAGCAGATTTTTTTTTTTTTTTGGAAAAAATACAAAAAAAAATTAAATAACTACATTAATCATTTATTATTATTTCTGTATTTTAG
>DWME01003323.1:0-18589 GCA_018244795.1 Parelbella ahira ahira | reverse complement strand
GAACTCTTTGTCTTTAAAATTATTTTCTAGTTTTTAGGTTGATTAGCAATAAAAGCGTGTTTTTTAGTTTTTTTAAAGTATTATTTATTTTATAATTACATCTAGGCGCAAGGCAGTGCGCCAGACTATGTTTCAGCCTGATACATCCTGCTTATATTATACGAAACTATTCAGCGTGTTTTCTCATCTATCATAACTTCGTTATTGTTCCACATAAATCTTTGACATTTGGTATGTTAATTCATATAAATATTCTTATTACCCGTGAAACATTTGAGAAAAATATTATGAAAAGTGTTTCTGAGACATTCGATTTTGAAAACGCACACTTTACTACTGAGTAACTGATACTGACTCATCAATATTAGATACATCAATGGCAAATATTAGAAATTTGGTATATAGGCAGGTTATAGGATACAAGTCAATGTAAAACACTGAAAACTGCACATTTTTATTGGAAATACCCTATGCCATTAAACAAAAACTTACATTTTAAAAAGAGTTATGACTTCTGGTTTTTTTTTATACTCATTGAGCTCAGAAAAAAGAGACGGGTTCCCACTAAAAACATTTATGTAAAATAATGGCCAAGTTCTTAAAATAAATTACGTACTCATTGCACCCTTCTTTTTTTCTACATTACATAGGTAACTAAGTACGGACATTTACAAACTACTGTGAGTTTGTATGAACAATACATTTTACTACGTCTGTTTGTTAGCGCACAAAAAATGCTTAAAGTTAATTTCGAGCATACAGATTCAACTGGTCAACACAGCTTCACGTGTAAAAGTCCACGTGGCCGAACGAGACACTAGCGGCGAGTTCATTTGCCGCGACAGGTCACGCGTAAGTAGCCTCAGATCACGCAGCTGACCACGTGAGGGAAGAGTTCATGAATACGAACATAATAAGAATAATCAAACGCAACTATATTTTTTTCACATCAAACGTCACGTGCGTTATAGTGTTCCTTGTTAAATCTTTTTCGTTATATAACCTTAGTTCTGATGGTCTAGATATTTGGGAATCGGTACCTTCTGGCAACACCGTACCCGGACCCAGTGTGACGACGTAATAAATTTATAACCTTAGTGCAGTAACCTTAGTGTAAGTCGGTCGAATTATGGGTAGATTAATAAATTTTAATTAAAATGTATAGGAAATGCACCAAGGATGTAAAAATGACGTTGGGATTTAAGATTTAAAAATGTAATATACCCGCATAGCTTGCATAAATTGTTCTTAACAGTTATAAATAAATAATTATTAGAAATCTGTGGTGTTGTGTGTAATTACTAATTACTGAAAATCAGTGTTACTCTACTTAAATGGTCATTGTAACTTGTTCCTCTTTAAGTAATATTCAACATTCGACAGTAATTTGATTTTGTAAAATAACAACACATCAATTTAAAAGTCCGTGGCATAGCAGTAAATATACAAGACGCTTAAATTGAAAAAATAAGTGTTAAATAAATTTAAAAAAAAAATAGTAAAATGCTTAGGGGGTTTCTAGAATTACAATTGCGGCTAAAACTGAAGATACTAGATTAAATTAGGTACTATCTCTTGTTTAAACGCACCGTAAAACTGAATAAAACCATCCACATACATATCAAGTAATGGCCTTGAACAAAAAAATCTAATATGGAAATCAATCAATGGCAGGTACTTGGTAAAAGTGAAAAAAACTGATTTCCTTCATTTACTGAAGCGCGACATCAACACGATAGAGGAAGTGTTGTTTTATGAAGGGCGAACAAAACAACTTGTTGATGTATTAGGGTTGTTGATAGAGTTTTTATTGTCCGACTCGCGACAAAAAATAAATAAATGTTAGGTAACTAAAGTAAATGAGTAAATATTTTGGGACCTCCACACAAGGCCTTTTAATCCCAAAATAAGCTGAGACTGTGTTTTGACAATCCGACGGCTGATAAACTATATATCTGCATATAAATTCGTATATTTATAAGTATACGCATTTTATATTTTTGTATATTATATATTTTTGAGTACTTATATAGATTTTTGATACTCAGACACGCAGCAAAGCTTTATGCTCATTGCACAAACTTTAATCCTAAGTTGAAATAGAACCCCTGATCCTGGCTGACGTCCCACGGGTACTAAACGCTGAACCAACGGAGGGATCAAAAGCATTTGAACGCAGCACGTTTCGTGTAGTATATAACCTTCATCCGTCTGCATCATAAGAGATTAACGTAAACATTGAGATCAAGGCCAGGGTAGCAGTTACGAGTTCAATTCTTCCGTATAACGTGTAAACATTAGCATTGGTTCAATTGTTAATAAATCATAGACGGTGCTGTCATATAACTAAGGCTATAAAAACTGTTTTATTGTACACAAATAGTACACACGCATTCTATTACACACAACTATTATTACACACTTTTGCGTGTAATTGTACGTACCCGTGAATACTTTTTTGTAATTAAAACGTATGGAAGCCTTGACAGACATATTCAACATCAGAAGGTTTACCAATGTGTTGCCAAATTTGAAGGTGCCCATTTCATAGATTAAACAAGTCCGAAGGAAGCTCATTTCATAGTTCGCAAATGAAGAGAAGAAAAGTGGGTTTAAAACGAACTGTTAAGGTATGCCAGGAGTCCGAGCTGTTGCACCTAAATAAATATTGCACACATATTAAACAAGTGCGACATTTATCATGTAAATACTTTCAAAAATAGAACATTTAAATGCGTTTCAAACAATTGGTTGAAATAAACAAGCTAGGGCCACCTCAGATAAGAACCGGTAAAGTAAATATTTGTCACAATTATATATATAGGTACATGTATGTTATTGTAAATATAACATTTTAGTGCAATCGGACATAGAACACAAATATTTGGGATCACAGCGCAACAAATAGACGCCGCTTATCAACAATCAATCATGTGTAGGAATAGTAAAATAAGGAAGCATATACATAGTCCGTCCAAAATTTATACAAACAAATAAAAAAATTGCTAGCTGCTAAGAAAAAACAAACAAACAAATGATCACTAAGGTGTCTGAAGAAGTGTACGTCTAAGCTGCGCACTTGGACAACGTGGCAGACTATGGGCTTTACCCTCTCAGCCTGTCAAAAAAAAAAAAAAAAGATGCCAATAGGTGACTGTTACATAGAATAGCAAAACGCACAGAATTTGCCAATATATCAAACTATAGATATTAACCGCAGTACTTATGCATAAATATAATGAGAACATTATCATACACTTGCAAAAAATATCATTCCTGAAAATATTGTCTATAGATTGTATATGAGAATGCAAATGCCCGCGCAAAATACCTAACCTGTATTAGCTAGTGCATAATCCATTTTATAGACTAATAATTCATAAACGTCAACGCTTGACAGGCCAACTTTCTCCACGGACCACAGAATAAGACAGATCACATTCATGTTTTTAATAGTTTTAGATAAATCTCTTAAATACGTATGAATAGGTACATTTTACATACCTACATGATATAAACTAGTTATAAATTATAATATACGTCTGTCGATGAAAGTGAGGGTCAATACAATTTTTGTGTTTGGACTTTTTAAATTTATGCATTAAATTATAGCTTTGTTAGATAGATCAAAAGCGGTCTAAAATGTTTGTGTTGATATTATTTAATGTGCCAATGTTTGAGAAGTTTCGGCGCCCAGCCTCATGCATTGATCCGTTTAACAGAAGTTTAAATTGAGATTAAAGTTACTATTGTGATCGGAACATAAAAACATACACATCGGAACATAATAACTATTAATTCAGTTTTTTGCATAAATAGTCTGTGACTTCATTGATTGATCAATATTCAATCATCGTTATAAACTGCGATATAGGAACTAATAAATGCCGCGATCAGTTTGAACCGATGACTAATAGCGAACAGTTGATCAAAATGCCTCCGCCAATCGATAAGACATAGAAGTTCATATCTCATAGAAATGTTGTGAATTCATTGAAGAACAGATTTCGCTCCAGCTTACATGTCTCAGGTGTTTTCCAATTGGACTGCCTCGTTGGTCGAGTAGATACTTGCATGCGCGACTACCTGTTCTGGGTTCGTTTCCGGCTCGAATGCTATTGGATTTTTCCACTTTAAAAGATATAGTAGTGGTTCGGAGTCTGGATGTGTGACCAATATCTGGCAATAGGCTTAATTATTCTATCGAAGAACGTAAACGTAACTGGTGGACCGTGGCAGTGTGCTACAAACCTCTGCCTACTCTTCTCGGGATTACAAGAGTGATGTTACGTTAGACACGTTTTTTAGAACATTATTTATTTATTTATCTAGATTCATTCAATCAATTTCACATCAAGAATAAACTGTGGTCCTAATTCTTCCTATTTTGAAAAGATCCAATTTCAAAAATCGAAGTATAAACTGCTTATAAGATATAAAGAATATGGAATTTCTACTTATTGTACGTTCTATGGCAAAAGTATAAACCTCACGATTGTATTAACCGCCATACCTATTAATAACTGAGCAATTATATACGTTAAGTCTACAGCAAAGAGTCGATTTTGGAATTTATACCGTTAATTTATAGTGTTGCCTGCTGTATGCAGTAGATTTGCATAGCGGTCCGGATCGTAGACTCCATCAGGGTTACCAGATGTTAAGAAACTAAATATTTTTTTCGCTAGTAAACTATAAACGATGTTTCGTCTTTAGTATGTATAATAAGAAATCCAGAATGAGTCTTATAATTTAAACTTAAGCTAAAATTATATGCCGTCCATTTATATATTTCTTTTCACATTATACCTACTCGTAACACGATCGACTAGAAAAACGGCGAACTTGGGGCTAATAACGTTCTCTGTCATTCTACTTCTGGGCTAAGCAGAGAAACATTAAAGGCGGCATAAAATAAATATAGGGCAGGAGAAAATTAATTCATTATAGAAAAAATTAAGTATACATAGAGTGAAACGAGAAAATGTATCCATATTACATATTACATATAGGTACTATGCAATGCCTAAGTTTTTAACATAGGTGGCGTAGTATGCCACATGTAATTATAGCAGACTCATTAAATGAATATTATATAATACGATTTCTTTATAATAAATAATCGCAAAGCACACCCCTATAATCACCAAACAGAAATTATTATTGCAGTTGCGTAACAGTTTCCTGTTACCGCAAAATTTTTAAATCGAAACAAAACATTATGAATCAGCTTCCGGTCGTTAAAATTTGAAAGTTTTTAATTATACTTTTATTAATGTACGTGGCCTACAAATATTGGTCAAATTAAATAATTTTATCATAGAACGATAAACCCATAACAAACAGTGATAAGATTAAATTAATTAATAACATGTTGACATTTGTAAATGGCTGTCACAATTTAATTTTCGTTGTAGTAGTAAAGACAAAATTATTTAAACACCTTGTACAACTTTTCACTTTATGTCATTATTCCCTAAATGTTAATTAATTAGTTTTAACGAAGGCCGACAAATATGGAGTGCGACAATATATGTGGCCAGTTCAAATTAATATAAAACATAAAACCAATCAAGTTTAACGCTACAATCTACTACAATTAATTAGTGTTCTAGAATTTTGAAAAGTCTTCTCAGAAATAAATCCAAATACTAATACCTACTATCAGTTGTATATAATTGGTATCGGAAATATTAATTGGTGTTTCTACCAGAATAACTGATAACCAATAAGTGTTAGAATGACGCCAATGCTGACCAGTCTACAGCCGAAAAACTAACGCCAAAGTACGACATAAACATTCAATTGAATTGCTATTTGAATATTGTTTTCCAAATAAAATCGTCTTTCGAAATTCATATATTGAACGACAAATCGGCACCTGCACGCAAAAGTTAGCACTAAGGTGTGAATCCGGCATTTTAAACACATCTAATCAACATTTATCCATTATTTATAGATGAGTTGCGTAATCCTATCTGTCGATACAGCGTCAAGAATCGATTTACTTTGAAAAATGTTGTCATGAATTCTTCCTTTCACTACAAATATATTGGACATTGGCATCTCACTTTATCCCGGCTAAGAGAACCGCGTTCGGAATAAAGCTTGTGACACATTGAACATCTGAGCAATTTCATTTAAAATATTGACCATGGAATGAGGCATATAACGTTTTATGGATCTCGTCATGCATAAGGTCCTCGAAACCAGTTTCAATACCTAAAGGCTGTAAGCAAGATCTGTACAACTTTATAGAATGTTACAATCAAAGGGATGATGTTTTGACCCCCAAGCATGTGATCTCAAAGTAACCGACAACAGAGCACAATCTGTCTGGTTCAAGATCAAACTCTCTTGTAAATCAATGAGATAGCTCAAGCTCTATTGCACACTGTAGAGTTCTCCATAATATTCTCTAAAGCTTATTAATTCGCGTTTACCAGCGACGCAGCCTACGGCCTTAACATTTCTTACAAGAGAACGGTGTCCAAAAATGAAACGATATAGGAATTTACGATGCTTATAATTATTATTATAAAATGCACACCATATCGACAAAAGTTATTTTGGATAATTCCAAATTCAATTTCAAATACAGACGATCAAATGTATTCGGAACACAGGTATTCGACCAGAAGTTGAAAGAAATATTGATACCTTGAAAAAAAATAAAAAAATTTACTGCTTATTATCTTATAAATTTTATTGTTTCCTAATTACAAATTATATGACTTGTCTTTCAAAAATTTCAGAGGATATTTATTATGAAAGGAACCGGAAACGAATCTAATAGCATATAGTATTTTAATTAGTTTATTTATATTTTGTTAACTTTTAGTGTAACTCAAACCTATAGAGGTAGGCAAGCATAAGAGTTCTAGGAATGGAGTCGCGCACTGGCGACTTCTCGCGTATCTCGTGATTGTGATTACCACTCAAACTGGTGCTAACTGGTTTCAAATGTCAGATAATCTACCTGTTTATGTGACAAGCTCAGATTTAACAGCGATTGCTACAGCATTATAAATCTTATGGTTATTTTTAACAATTTAAATAAATAACATTACCGAAAAAAAGGTGAGATGAAAGATAGTAGTACAAGATCAGCGACCTCATTTTGACCTCATACGATTTACTTAAACAGATTATCAACCAACTAAGGGTTGATAAAACTACCCCTAAATTTCTATTTTTGGCTTACGTTACTGAGCCTGATAATTCTACCCAGCAAACCTATAACGGCCAGTAGCTACAACAGATGACATTTAGAAAAAAACAACTAGTTTGAAAGTCGTTCATAAATTATATGGGTAACAATTTCCCTTCAACGGTTATAACAAATATGTAGCAAAATGCCAACCATAAACTACTTCAATGTACCGTTACAACCTACTCGTATAATTTAATCGATGCCCAGGCTGGCTCGCGCGCATTATACTTGTGCATTGCATTTAAATAATTTACTCAAACCTGCACTTGACCACCCCGGACGAAGCACCTATTAATTATCTCCATAAATCTTGTAAACTACCTCGCATATAATAATTCCTCTCGCTTACAGCTTACACTTATAAATATTATATAGTCGTAACTCAAAAAGTGTGTTATGCATTCTGTCAAGTACGCGGCAATTACAAAATCCAATTATATCTGTAATTGAAAATGATATTTGGCTAACTCATCAATTACCTTTGTAAATCTTGTAATGTGAAAAGCCTCCTGATATTTAATGAAAATTTCTTGTGTTTTTAAATTGTCTTCTTTTACATGATAAAGTATTTTTGTATTGTATTGTATTATAAATACCGCGTTCTACTTACAACTTTACACTAAATTTATTATATCTAAGCTATAGGGATATATTATGTAAGACCAAGAAATAAATAAACTGACATTTCAGTTATAACTTATACTTAGTCCTTTATCCGCGCCTCTGTCCAATCACGAATCGAATACCAAACGACTTGTTATCTCCCACATGGGACGAAGACTATAAAAAATAAAACTTAAATAATCAAATATAATTAAAAATAACATACTACTCTACAAGAAAATTAAATATATCGTTATATCTTTTTTCTTATCATGCATGTTTTCATAGATTCTAATTTCGTTGAACATGTTAAAAGAACCTGTTCTGGCAGATGTCAGTCCCGTTTGACACATCGGTGAAGGTCTGATGTTAGCGACAAGGTTTTAAACACGAAATTGTAAGTTTTAGGCTTTAGCTATCAACATAGCGGGTTCCGGAAACCGTTCATTAGTTAAGCCGCAATTTGAAAAAATATATTCAGAAAAGCAAGTTCATCATTATTAATTATATGCCTTGTACCTTTATTTATAATTAGGTAGTGATAAATGTATATTCTTATATTGTCTTAGTAGCTATGCCCGCGACTTTGTTTATGTGGGTTTTTTGCATTTTATGGGTTTAATTTTTATTGTACGGAACCCTAAAAATTATTATCGAGGAAAATTAGCATCTCATAAAAATAGCGTAACGTCAGCTATCTTCAAGTAAAAAATCCGTCGAAATCGGTACAGCGTTTTGGGAGATTATCCGGAACAAACAGCAGACACAAGACACATAGCAGACAGCAAACAGCAGACACTTAAATTAAAAACATTGCGTTTTTGTAATACTTTCACGTGTACTCATTAAAAAGCTATTGTTTTGATATTACAAACAAACACTTCAATTTTATTTATAGTAGTTAACACTTACCTACCTTCTATCGAAGGTTTCGAAGGAAGGTTCTTCTTTATCCAACAAATTGCAATGTGTTAAGAAATTTACGAACATTATACATTCCTACGTTAGAATTAATAGAAAAAGGAAACTACACATGACTCAGAATGAACAAACAGACAAAAATTTTAATTAATATATTTTGAGATCAATATCAGAAACATGCGTTACACGTAGTAAATAAGTCCTATTTAAAAATATGTACGAACTGTATCATCGTTACATTTTTAAATATAAAGGCAACTTAATCATGTAAAGCCTTAGCTAAAATGTGTACCCAACTTTTACCCAATTGTTCATTCAAAGTATACCTACGAGGTTATAATAATCGTTAGGGCCGGACAAAGGGCGCGTCAAAGGGTGCCGCACCTGTCCTTTATATAGGTACTTTCATCATTAGATTACTCATAGGATTTAATATTTGGATTAAAAATGATAATCGAAAGAAACTTAACCGATAACATTGCACGCTTTGATGCAAACACTCTTTTAACTCTAATAACTAAATCTAACTGTTTTTTCGACGTGTTGTTTCGACTTGTTTCGACGTGTCTTCTCTCAGATTAGAAGGCTTAAAGCCATAGTCTGTCATGCTGGCCAAGTGCAGGTTAGTAGACTTCACACGCCTCAGAAAACAATGTTTTTTTAACTCTTAGTAGTACAGGAGGTTTCACATTTTTTTTCTACGTCATTATAGCAATGTGATATTCAATTTTAATAACGACAATACCTTTGGACAGGGTCGAAGTTATCTAACCCAATAATATATAGAATCCAATACATTAAATAGTCCAAAAAAATTATCCAAAATTTTATCGAACCGGTCAAGTAATAATAATTAAAAACGAGACAACCATACGAAAACATAACGACGCAACTTTATTTGGTATCTTCAACTAACATTTTAAAAACATAAAGGCTAACGAGTAGATTAAGCTTAAATGGTCATGTACGTTGACATCTGTGAAGCCCAAATGTATTAAGAGAATGAGATTCCGATTTTTTAAAGTTTTTTTTATAAGAAACAATGAGTGATGAACTTAAAATTATAGTAACGTTTATGAACAATAAAGTATTTTTAAACAATTTAATACCTACTTTAGCTTCAAATTAAGCATGAAAGCCAGCAGATCTTTACACTTCTAAAATAAAAAGTAAATTAAGAAAATTTATAGAGCGCAGTGGTTATTTGATTCTATCACCTCATTCAAGTAATAATAATACTTTTGCAGGTGTAATATTCATAATAAGGTAATACTACGAGCCAATTATTTGTGCGGTGATGCGCTGGCAACATTCGTACTAATATTTTATACTTGACATTAACAATATGCGCGAACTAATGATACGGTGATGCCGCTCAAAAACTTGCCTATCTCACTTACATATTACATATTCATGATTCAACCGCCGACCTGTCTGACACACTTTTTACTGTAGGATAGTTACTAAAATTCAATTTATACTTCTAATACACTGTCAGAGACGCTGGCGTACGAGTCCGAACTATTTTAAAACGAAATCGTTACAGTATCGTCATTAACTAGGGGATTTTTCGGTGAAATTAACGAAATCCTTTATAATAGAAGTAGAAATTATATGACCTTTCATTAACGATCATTGAATTTCATAAACATGTGTACCTAAGTATATGTCAAATAATACTCAAACGAAACCGTAACGGATTTAATTTGTAACGTTTTTATTTGCTTTGCTTACTTTGAATCATCAGGGGAGAAAATCCAAGCTGATAAAATCCAGAAACGCCAACATTTTGTTTCTTCCGAGGACAGCTCCAAGACTAGGTGACGGTCTTTTGAGTAACAATATTAGTAAGTCAACATAGCTTTATATATAAAGGTACCCTTATTACTAAGCTGAACGACAATAATTGGTCCCGAGGAATTCTCGTAGGGTGCATGTTGAGTAGGTCGTTTGTTGGTCACAGCTTGGTATCGACAACTTGAATACGGTCATATAGAATACAGGCTGTAATAACTGATATTCATTTAATTATGGGCTTAAAGAACCGTTGTGGACTGATGTTGTGAGGTTACGTCGAGTTGTTTTGACACGTTGGTGCCCAAATGCTAAACTCAACTATGAGTGTTTCTTGCAAAGGGGTAGGGTGACGGAAGGCCCCTCCTTCGATTAAAAATTGTAGAGCCTAAATACGAAGTTACCAAAATTGAAAATTCAAATTCCATTTCAAGTGTTTCATACAAGCGTCTATCCTTGCTTCCGAAACCGACAATCACATATTACAGTAAATGATGCGACATCAAATCTCAGTGTAATCAAAATAAATATGTAACAAACACAACTGTAAATATTGAGACTGAATGAAAATGAATGTTAAAATATTAAAGTCGCTTAATCAGTACACGTTAAGACGTCATCGCGATTATATTATAATGTATTATTTTAAAAGCATGAATATGATAAACTTTTTTTAATTGAACCTTAAATTGGTTGGCAACTGAATTTCGAGTTAAATATGAACTTAATTGTAACATTAATTTTTTAATTGGATTTTTTGTTTACATTTTGTTATACATTAATTAATGTTTACATAATGTTATTTATTATGTAATATACATTATATAATGTTATCATAATATGTCTTACATTCAATTTTTTTTTAAAGAAAAAGTATCTATATGTTTATAGGGTATGTAGATCTATATGTTGTTTATTATGATCAAAGAATTATGAGCAAATACTCTTCCAGGACAGGCCTATATCTAGCACAGTGAACTAAGACATGCTGAAGATGTGATGTGACTATGTCTGGTTTATCAGCCGACCGGTTACCATGACAGGTCTGTCTACTTTTGGCATCAAATGGCTGTATGTGGAAATGTCCCCAGATAATTCATTTACTATTTATTCATTTATTTAATATTGTAAAAAGTTCGTTATTCGTTCCATTTTGGCTCGAAACTACAAATTTCTTCAAAACATACGTAATATTGAATAATTATATGAAAATAGTAACGCTTAGTGGAAGTTGGAACCCATCCAATACTTTCACCTGCTTTGACATCACCACTAATATTATAACGATTAGAATAACTTTGGTCAAGGCCCTGCTGTCGACCGGAACTCGTCACAAGCCCCACACGTTGTTACAACACATAATCACCACGAAGGAATATAAAAAAGACCGTTATTTTGCTACTGCAACAGAAAAAATAATAAAAAAACAAATGGCCTATCTTTGCATTTCCAAAACTGGTTGGTTATTCGCACATTAATCTACTTCAGTCTACTGAAGAACATAGACTGCCTTAAAGTGGTATTGGCTCATAATGCCCAGTCTGATTTTCTATCGCTTACCGTCTATTCTCGTTGCTGTATGAACTATATAAGACAAATCAGAGATTTATGCGTACTTAATGTTACATACATATTTATTACAGTATCCATTATTTCCGATGCACATCTATCTATTTTGACGAATAGGCGTCTGGAGCTTTGACCGGAATATGCGTCATCAAACCGAAATAGACCTGCCTCGTAGAACCTAGACCGTGCCGAAGACGATCTTATCTTCCTAATAGCTGTCTTATTTAACATAGGTGTGTGTTTGAATATAGATTCATTTAGTTTTTTCACGTTGACCCTTCAAAATTTTTAATTCTTCCTAAAATATAGCCACAATGCAACTACTTTACATCGTCGTTTCAAATTTTAAGATAAATATTTGTCACGAAAATGGACAGAATACAAAAATAGCGGTCTCGAATCTTTGGCAACCAGTACCATTGCAGGAGAGCGCGTAAATATATTAAATTTGTCTTGTGTTATTTATCCTGTGGAAAATGAAATGCTTTTATGGTTTAAGAAATTGCAAGAAAAGTTTATTGCAAGTCACGTTAAGATGCCTAAGTGACTATTAAACTTTACTTTGGATACGTAGCTTTATTTTTTAGAAATGCAAAATTTACATTTATGTAATTTGTTAGTATAAAAATTATGGTAGATATGTAAAGACAGCGGCAAATAATGGTACTGTGGCAAATACCGACAACCTGCGGCAAATTATGGTAGTATTGCCTATTTTACGGCACACATTTCATTCTGTTAAACTTTCTTTTTATTGTAAAAGAAGCATGTTGTGTTTTAAAAAATGTTAAGATAACTAATTCATAATATTTACATAACTGGCAAAATAAGAAAAATCTTAACCTGACAAAATATTTATATGAAGTTGATAGAAAAGTGGCAGAACGGAGAAAAATACTAAACAAAATAATCGCAACCGATTGCATATGTCTTGCATATATCGAGAACTCGCAAATTTAAAACTCGCGTTGCGAGGAAATATTTACGCCGAATGTCATGCTGGCTGGAACGTCAAATTAGCGTTTTATACGAGCGTATAAGCTCGTTTTTGGAAGCGCATGTAGGCGCGTATAGGCACGCCTTTTTGAACACGCGCAACTCGTACGAGCGTTAACGCGCTTCTAAGCTCTTGTAAGTGCGAGCCGTGAGAGCACTACCTCTACCGGTTCGAGCGAACACGCCGAAATATGCCCGTTTACGCGAGTCCGGTTTTTTACAGCACGTAATGTAGCGCGCGTAGAAGCGTGTATGCTGGAACGACCGTATAAGCGCAGAAAAATACGCTAATCTGAAACTGTCCTTAACAGATTATATGTTTACGCGAAGATTTTGATATAACGTAACATGGTAAATAAAGAAGCAAACCTGAGACTTTCGTTAAGATATTTACTGTCATCATGCTTTTATTTCATGGCTGATAGCCACAGGAAGCAGAATGAAACTGAACCTAGATACTTTTCTCATTTCTTCGTATAAAGCGGTTGGCGGCAAATATGTGCATACAAATTGTCACGCCTATTTACCATAAGGGTGAACAGAGGTTAAGGATTTCCATCTGGTACAGATTTAACAAAGAATATCGTCTGTTGAAAATTCCTTAGTCATTATACGTTACTTGAAGGAACTCTTGTGATTTTGTAAGTTATATCTTAGTTACCTATCTATCGCAATCAATCAATTTATTAGATACCCTTAAACAATAGCAAAAAACGTAATGAGGATCTAAAATACGAAATCTATTATGAAATTATTTCTATAAGATGCGTTTAAATCCGTTTAAATATCACCCAAAGGAATTCTAACTGACCTTGCTTATTTATAACTGAATTACACTGACAATGGAATAATTTGATGCCTATATGCAAATATAAAGTGCAGGGACGACGAATTTAAGAGGTCAATTAAATACAATTGAACGAAGTCAATCAACACACGATCGTTATAAAACTGAGAGTGTGAACTGATGATCACTGGCCCTATTCTTGTTAATCTTAGTAAAGAAACTTTGTAAATACATTATCTTCATCACCTTTGTTATTATTATATGTATTTGGGTCTAAAGGTAACTGGTGAAATGTGGAAGTGTATTACACTCCTCTGTCTACCTTTTCGGGGATTACAGACGTGATGTTGCGTTTCTTTTGATGTTACCTTTGTTATTCCGTTATTTTACATTGCTTACCATGTTTTACCAGCTAGGTCCACGTTTTACCAATCCACTTTGAAAATATGGTAAGCTTACCATGTTTTCAAAGTGGATTAGGTAGATTTTGCTAAATGAATACGAATCCCAATCCCCGGGGTAAGTAGGATGAAATCCAAGCTAGTAGCTATCTCTATCCTTCATATCAAAATGGAGAGTGATATAACTAGCGACATCTATGAGTCGATACACCTACATTTAATAGATCTATGATTGCTGTAGATCTTTTAATGTTTGGCTCATTGTATTTTTAAGATCAAGCCCTTTTTGAATACTATGCTGTCATCATCATCCTTCTATTGTTCTACTATTGGACTCGTTTCTTCTTTCAGAAATAGAAGTGTTAAGGTTGTAGCCTCCTCTCTTAGCTAATAGAAGTTGGCAAACTTTACACGCTTTAGAGAACTATAAGATGCGAAGATTTCCTCACGATAGTTCTTTTCACCGTTACACCTTATTTACGCGAGGAAAATTTGTTCCTCACAAATCACAAAGAACTGGTGAGGAATTTTTGCTCAGTAAGTAATTGTCCCAGAGATAAAGAATTTGGCCAAAATCCTTAAGTAAAATAATACACCTGATTCATCGTCACCCGAAATATTTCCAATGTCACGAATGTAAGCGAGTTTAAAAACGTCCGTTACCAAGACCAACGCAGACGGTAGCTTGCTACAAGTATGGATATATCTCCAATTATTTTTATGACCTAACAGGAGGCGCTCGCAAATGGATTTGACGCAAACTCAAAACGAATTGGGCACGGCTCCAACTCCGAGCACTTAGACGGACGCTCAGGAACACTTATAACACTGTATTAATTCAATCATATGTTGTTTTGTTGCGCAGTAACCACATTCATTGTGACGTATAATTCCAAATACATTGTTTTTGAATCTTCATTATTAAATTATTTATATCACTTACTTTAATATACAATACCTATCTTGATCAAATCGGGTAGATACTCTGTGATGAGGGTCAGGAGTCTTTAAAACTCACGTTTAAAGTCACTTTAAAGCCCACGTGTACGAAGAGAGGGATGAATGTGTTAACTGCATCAAGTCTGAAAGCACTTTTCCTTCATTTATAACTGCTAAATTCACATCATACCGACTGCTTGCTAGCGCAACTGTGATGAGTTTATGAGTTGTTATGTACTGCTTAAAGCTGGACACTTTTTCAACTTGTCCCCCATACAGGATAGTTCTCCATACCTCTACGCTCCATGAAAAGATACGGACCGAACGCAGCAGATAATTAGCGAATCGAATACCATTAGTAAATTTTTCTGTAATAATATTTTCAATGTTGGTATCTTACAGTGAACCGCGAAAGTCGTATAATATTATTGATATTGACTGTATCAAGCTGTGATACTCTACTGGTTTACTATTCAGTCTCCCATTCCAGAAACCTTGAGTTCAAATCGTATCCCTCAACTCAATATATATGTACAATATTTATTTTCGTTTTAAAAGTAAATATGACTAGCGGAAGCGGTGAAAGAAACCTGCACACCTTAGACTTCCTTATAACGGCGTGTGATGTCTACGAACCTACACTTGGTCAGCGTAGCAGTTAATGGGCTAACTGCTTGTCCTGCAGTGGAACGACAAAAACGTTAATGACTGATTATGACTCATAATCAAAGTCATTCTTTTTATGGCGTTTCTTTCGTGTTGATTGAAAGTAGCTATGCTTCGTTACATTCATGTTGTATCTCCTACATCAAACGGCATTTACCCACGTAAACTATTATTGAATAAAATAACATCTTTGTATTCTACGTTTGCTTACTACAGCTAAACTGATGAATGAATTTTTATTGCAGCGAATCAAACCCGCTATTATTGAAGATATGAACCATGTTACCTTACTTATATATGTATTATTATCAGTGTTTTGAAGAATGAGCTGTAAATGTATCGGAGAGATGAACAAACTTCGACAAACAGACAATGAGTAGGGAAAATATCGTCATATGACGCTTATTTCCCAACAAAAGCAGCACAGATCGCCATCCGGCCAGTTGTTGGAGCATCTAAGATAGACAGAGGAATATTACATCATTAAGAAGGCCCAGAACCGTGCAAAGTACCGCCAATTACATAAGATCTACATACATCCACTACTAAACCTCCAAAGTTTTGTGGATAAAAGCCAAACAAGACGTCTGAAATAGAGAACACCCTAGAACCTTCGAGAAGGTTTTACCATCACTTATGTAACGTTAAGAAGCAAAACACCTTTTTACACCCCCAGATTCCAAATCATGTAAATGCAATCATATGCACGTCTATAATAATAACAACTTAGTAATTAAAGTCGCTTAAAATGTGTTTAATTTAATCCTTATTACTTTGTGTCTACTGAAGTTCAAGTTACGTAGTGGATGATCCCCTAATCAGGCTTAAGCGCGCCATTCTACCAGAATTTCGTTTGAAAATGGAACACAGCTTAGAATTACGTTACCAGTTGCCATGCCCAAAATAGTTAGATTAGTACAAATGAAACAAGGGCTAGGGATATGAATAAGAGTTTTTACGCTAAAAGTAATTATTTCTTATTTCCCGACTCAAATACTTTTTATTGTTATTTATTCGATCACCTGGTCCTAAATGCCTTTTTGTTTGCGTAAAATGCTTAACCAACATTTATATTACAAGTTATTATTTATTTAGATAAAATCCAAATTTTATGAGCATACAGTCCATATAATCCGCTACATATAAAGGCACTTAGAAACCTTCAGGAATTTCATTACAGATAACAAATGAAACATTCGTAATTTATTGTCTGCCGGCTATTATATAGAAAACAGGATAATAGCAATAAAAGATGAGAACTAGACCATTCCGGTGATAGAAGTAGATTATTCTGGACTTTTATTGCCCCTCTATATTAACAAAATAGTTTAGCTACAAGTGAAACGATTGTGTTCATTTTGAATAAAAAACTACTTCATTTACTGTCTGGGTCGACCAGTAAATAAGTCTAATGGCGGCAACAACATTACTAGATTTGGAGGTTTCTAAGTTACGTTCAGGATTTCAGTGTGGAAATATGACTTTTGCTTTGTTATCTTTGATAGATAGGTATTTAGATACGACAAGGCAGTGATCTTTATCATTGTCTTCAAATATGTAGCCACAAATCTATTACTTATCTGTGGTAGAGCTTCAAACCGTTGCGTTGCGAAACATATACCTGCATATGTGTTATGTTTGTAATTGATCGTGTGTTCATATAAGGTTTACAAATATATATAGACACATAACTTGTATCCGAACGCGCTGTACAGTTTGATAGTACACAATACCTACATATGTAAAGTTTACAGTGTCTATTTGACTACGGTCGATTTGTATCATCATCATCAGCCTATCTCACTCCACTACTTGACATAGGCCTTCCCCAATGAGCGCCATCGCGCCTTGTCCTCGGTTTTTCACATCCAGCTTCTGTCTGCAGCCTTTGCAGATCATCATCTGACCGGGCCGGAAGGCGTCCTACGCTACGTTTGCCGAGCTGCGGTGTCCACTCCAGATTTGTATGCCCGTTTCTTACTAAGAATTAAATAGCTTCTTAGACAGAGATTTAACCCTTTACAATGTTACAACTACTATTAAATCATTTAAACGACATGAACTTTATTTTTATTGAAGTAGTAAAGCTGATCTGACGCTAATTATCTTTTGCTCAGTAGTGACGCCTATCAAATATCCATTGTAATTAAACTTTAATTGCCGATATAATATTTGTAATAAAAATACGGCGAGAAAACAGCCATTTGAATAGCTATAAAACGTAATGAACAATTGGCGGAAAATTTACGTTTAGACGTTTACCGCAAATTAACTTTGCGGTCTTCGGTCTACGTCAGGCGATTATTGAATTACAGTCGCTCTCATAAGTTGTTACTAACAATGTTTGTGGAGTTGATGAACAAATACTTAACTTAGTCCACGGATTTGTTTAGTTGTAATTATTTCACCATTCCGCAAGTCTATGTGAAATCTATGACAATTAAATATAATGGACATTAGAGCGTGTTATCAAGTTTATATTTATGTGATACTGAAAATAATACCAGGTTCAATTAAATCCGTCTATAGGTACATGCAGGATATATATATATCCGTATATATATCCAGCTAGGTGGAGTGACGATATACGCAAAGTGGCTGGCAATGGTTGGATGCGTAGAGCTAAAGATCGAGCTCAGTGGCGTGCCATTTAGAGGCCTATGTCCAGCAGTGGACGGGAGTAGGCTAATAATGATGAAT
>DWME01003322.1:0-18590 GCA_018244795.1 Parelbella ahira ahira | reverse complement strand
CAGCGTGGCAAAATTCTGGGCTAAAACCATTTAGGGACTTAAAATGTGTTTGTCATCGACACGCTAAGAAGAAGAACTGATAATAGTTATGATAGAAATGTACCTCACAGGTTACTTTGTGACTGTTCCCTTCATAATATACAATTTCGTAAAGAACATGTACTGTACATATGTAATAAAGTGGTAGTAAAATCTAATAATATGTTATTACCAAAATAGAAAAACAATTATGTTTAATTATTGGTTCACGAAACAGTGAAGATAATATCCTTTCTCGCAGTTTGCTACGGAATTCCAGTTACGAATGTGGCTGAAGTGTACAAGTTAAAGTCATGAAGCGAGGCATAATGTGTTTTTTACAGTTAACCATTTGGCTGGTCAGTTAGTCTAGTCGATATTGACAGTTAGATGTTTCTGACTGCTGAGCCGGGGCCGTGGGTTCGAGTCCCATCCAGGACAAATATTCTGTGATGAGCAAAAGTTTAAGTATTTGTGCATTTTTACTGTAGTTTGATGTGAACAATGTACGCACGTAGCTGTTTATTTACGAGTATAGTTACGTAGTTCACCAGCCTCCGCCTACTTTACAATTCGTAACATCACGCCTGTAATCCCCGAAGGGTTAGGCAGAGAGGTGTACTTCACCCCCACATTTAACCAGTTACGTTTAAGTTCCATGGAATAGGTGGTGAGCCTACTGCCACACACCGGGCACTGATCCGGACTCCGAATCACTACTTGAAATTCTAAATTAGAAAAATCCAATAGTACCCGACCCGGGGTTTGAACCCAGGACCTCCCGATCGGCAGTCGCGCTTGCCACCGCCCGACCAACGAGGCAGTCAATACTTTGCAATTCAATATATATGTTAAACAAAGCTAAAACAAACTACATACACCGCATGTTTCTTTATCGCATACGTCAATTAAAATATAACAATAGCATAAAAAACACTGCACTGACCTCGTAAATAAAATCAACATTATACTTCTGAAATAAATTGGGACTTCTTATACAGTGTGCGCAGAAATACATGCGGTTCCGTTCAGGTGTGGACGCCGTGTAGTGCGCCCACTCCTCGAGCTCGTCCGCCGCCCAGGGGAACACCTTGTTGGCTACGCTCACACCAACTAGTTTCTGCTCGCCTGTTCTCTTAATGTACTCCAACGCCAAAAGTCTGTCACCTAAATATTAGGTATTTATATTTCATATATATATATTTTATATATGCACATCGGGGTAGCGAGAAGACACCTTTGCCCAACTGTTTGTAATATACAACACTGCATTCGAGTTAATTAAATTTGTAATGATCAGAATATTTTTGCAACGTACATATATACTGTTAGCCGTTAAAATTCTTTAAAGAAATCAATAAACAATATATACATATATGTGATTGCATTAAACATTTAATAAAAATAATTTTGTTACAAGAAAAATAAGAACTTGAACAAACACTTGAAAACAATATCTAAAAAGGTAATATGTAGTGTAAAAATTTGCAGTATCAGTCATAAGCCCCTGTGGCCTAATGGATAAGGCATCGGCCTCCTAAGCCGGGGACTGTGGGTTCGAATCCCACCAGGGGTAATTGACATCATGGAATTAAAGTTTTGGTTTTTTTTACCTGAAATTGTATAGTTTTTGTTTTTGTGGTTATTTCTTTTTAATAGAAAATTAAAACAATTATTTATAAATATTTAATAGACATTAAAGCAATGGCGTAACTTTTTATAATTATTTTATTATGCTTTATTGATACATGTGTATTTAAGTAATACAATTGCATTGTAATTATATTATAAATATATGTAGGTATATAATATTAGAGGCTATATAAATATAACATTTGCGAAGATATCAAACAGTGTAAACTATGAGTCAAAATATAAAAGCACTTGCCTGAGTTGGAATACTTGTCAGTCAGGACGTCCAGGTAGGGACAGTTGAGAGACATCCACAGGCCGACGACGCTGGGCTCCCGCGGCCAGTACTCCGTGTACAGGAACGAGCGGATCTGATTCGCGTGGCTCTGGTTGCCGCGCTCTATACTTACGTTGCGTATGTCGAAACACTGAAAAGGTGTATCTGAGTATACAATACATATATATACAAATATACGGGTCATTCCATGTCCGATGTGAAATTTTCCCTTATCACAAAACGAAGTTTTGCCAAAGGAGTTCGCCGCCTTCAACATTTTACAATGCGATCATATGTAAGTGCTTGTCTCTTACAGGACCTCTGAGCCTTTTTTGGAAAGTATAACAATAATTATCAATTCTATATTAAATTCATTGAAAATATATTACATATAAGTACGTGGCTAAAACCTACTGTTAATCGCAAATTGCCTCCACTCGTCAGAATGAGTTATAAACATTAATTAACTTGCAATAGTACTGTTCATTATAATCATGAACTGACAATCATGATTAAAATGGTGATGAAAATAGATTATCCTAGTACATAATATTGTAGCCTGCTTGCATAGCCGATAATGATAACAGATAAGACTGGGTCCATAATGATCGCCGAGGACCTCATTTAAAAACTTGTGTGTTACTGCTTAATAAAACCTATAGTGAACTGACGACCGTACTATGTAAACCAATCAATATCTTTGCACATCTCCGCACACTGCCATATTTCCAAAGTAAGCAGAGCTTGTATCACGGTGGCAAGACGGGCGAGGCGCTCATCTCAGTACAAATCTACATCATTCCTTTTTCACACGCGACAAAAAATACTTGTGCTCGACATACAAATATTTATTCTAAGTGGGAATTGAACCCACCGCTTCCGTCACAACTAGTCAGGATAACAAACTTTTGGACCATCGCTCGGGCCAGTCAGTTAATAACAAACTAATTAAATAAAACAGAATGTCTTACAGGTTTTTTGTCTGGCGGAAAAACGCATACTTCACAAGGCGATAGTTTTCTGTGGGTGACCTTCTCGGTCGTGGAATCGAATCGGACTTGATGTTGCGATGGAAGTAGGAATGGCAGTCTTGAAAGGATAGCCACTTTCAACGTTGATTTTCTTAGTATGTTCAAATAATTCATTGTTATTGATCGAGTTGTTGAAGATGTATTCGATCAAAACAATTTCATTGTTATTAAGTCCCGGAAATCCAATCTTATGATGCAGTTTGCAGATAAATTGTATTTTTTCACATGTTGCCAAAATTTTTCTCTGTTTGACTCTTAA
Source organism: Parelbella ahira ahira (assembly GCA_018244795.1). Lineage (NCBI taxonomy): Eukaryota > Metazoa > Arthropoda > Insecta > Lepidoptera > Hesperiidae > Parelbella > Parelbella ahira. The sequence goes on along the minus strand of DWME01003322.1, from coordinate 15,373 downwards.
GAGAAGAATGCACAACGACACATGCGTGGCAGAGTGATTAGTTTTTAATAGGTTATTAAATTATGTTTAAATTCATCACAATCATCATCATCAAAAATAAAATACCGCGTTAAGTATTTAAGAATAAAAATAACACTAAATAAACCTTACGGTAAAAAAATCTTGAAGTTATTCTTCATATAACATTATTGAGAATTTCGAATAAAGTATTTAGATGGACTACAGCCATTCCTTTTCATTTGAAAAAAAAAATACATCAAACTTGACACAGTCGCCGTCATAATGCAATGTTATTACAAAATACACGAAATTTCCAAAAAAATGCCAAGCAAAACCTCATAAACATGATTCACACCACGAATAAGTCTTGACGAACCATCAAAACCGCGATATAATGTCAACGGTGATAAATTTTATAAAGTTTTTGAAAACGGGAGCGATCAAACTATCACCGACAGACTACCAACATGCACAATATTTTCAATATTGGCGAGGTTTTGCCGATAAGCAAAAATCAGACTCCACTACAAAACAAATTGTGGTAAGATTTCTTAATAGCAGTTTAATCGTATTTGACTACACAGATTTTGTAAATTGTTAGAAAACTACTATTAAAGGATTTTGTTCATTTTGCTATGATACAAATAGGTATATTGTAGATATTTATAATAACGTTGCTTCGATTGCATCTAGCTTAAAAGGATGCGGGCAATACAGACAAGTCGGTATTACAGAAGCATTACAGAAAGCATTAAAGAAAGCATTATAGAAGTAGGAGACAGCAAGGTAGTTTGAAATTATCCAAGAAACTTATTTCTAGATATACCTACAAGTTCTACAATTGGATTAGAAATAATATATAATAATAATAATACTTTCACGCGCCTTTTTACCCTTCTGCCTCTTTTTTCCGTTTGAAAAACTTAGTCTAAGGAGTTCCAAAAGTTAAATAAAGGCTATTAGCGTCTCTGATGCAGCAAAGCCACTTAATATACCTGCTCGTACAAATAGTAACTGATGTTAGGGTTCAAGCTACACATAACTATATCTGAGAATCATACATACAATGTACAAAATTCAAGAGTTTCATAATATTTTTTTTTATTTGAAGATACAACTTACGCCATCTGTTGAGAGAAATTATTCATTTTGACGTATTGATTGCGCCATCTATTGCAGGGTAGTGGTAACTGGTACGTAGCTTTTCTAGGAGAAAACATTAACAGAGCTTAGATGTGATGTAAATGTTGGTACACAAACAAACCTGAGGATCCGTAGAAATCTACTCGGCAATCCTTAAGTTATGCGGTTGAGAAAAGTTATATACGTATCTGCGAAATCAATTACACCAGGGAATAATAACTGTACCAGACGTTGGCCCAGTGTATAGGCTACAAAATAAAAAATCATTTACAACAAAAAAAAAAAAATATAATTTTCCAAACTGCATTAAATGTACAGATACGGTTTACTATAAGACCTGATATTATACATACATACAGATGAAAATATGAGAATGTTGTTGATTTCTGCTTAACAGCAAATTTAATTATTTTTGTAGGTTCAGGGCACTGACAAGGAGGAACGGTTACGCGTACGCCGGGCGCGGCCCGCCGATGTTCCGAGAGTGCTTCGCTTCGTTCGAGAAAACGCTCGCGAAGCATGGCCAAATTTTTCCAGTCAGCACGGAAATTTTCATCTCATCCTGGGAGACTACGTCGCCCGAGCCTTAGCGCAAGGTAACAATTAGAAGAGTAAATTCACAAAATGTTTTTGTAAGAAAAGACAATTACGGTTGTAGACCTAATTTTTACGGATAGCTACGGATTAAGCACCTCATATACTTGCGTGTAGACTAACGTTTTTAGCACGTTTGTAGGAACTGCATTGATTGTAACAAGATGTTGTTCTATTCGTCGTACATACGTAGGTACCATTTAAACAAAGATTGATTGTATTTCAGGTCATTCGATGCTAGCAGAGCAACAGGAAGCAAAGCACGGCTGGACCCAAATCCGAGGTCTAGCGATAAGCACGACCGTGTGCCCTTGGGACGCAATGATGCTGGAACAATGGGCTAGATGCGTCAGATGCAAGAAGTCACGTCAATTAGTGCATTTCACTGCACATTGCTTACGAGCGCCTGGATTGCATGATAAATATCAAGTACATAATATACTACAGGTGTGTACCAATCTTTATTTTTCAATTTTTAATGTACATTATAAACTTAAAATTCACAAAGAGGTAAGCAGAGGAGTGTAGTACACTCCCATGCTTTACTATTTAAGCTTAAGTCCAATGGAATAGCACTCCGTCGTTTTACTATTTACGCTTAAGTCCCATGGAATAGGTGGTGTGCCTATTTCCATACAGCGGGTATAATTATAGACTCCGAGTCATTACTAGAAATTCTAAATTAGAAAAATTCTGTAATACCCGACCCAGGATTTGAACCCAGGACCTTCCGATCGGCTGTTGCGCTTGCAACCACTCGACCAACGTGGCAGTCACGTTTCGCTAACAATAAGTACATTATACATTCCATCATGGAATATGTAGTGAGCCTACTGACATAAACCGAGCACAAATCCAGACTCCGGCCTACTACTAGGAATTGCAAGATTAAAAAAAAAACAATTGTACTCGACCTGGGTAGCGTATCCAGGATCCCTCGATCAACAGTCGTGGTTGCAACCACTCGAACCATGACTTTATATTGAATATAAATTGGAAACAATTTGTAAAATTTTTTATTAACTCAAAATAGAACTCATTAATATAAGACTTTAAATTGCTCGCCACCGGTCACTGACGACATTTCGACATCGGTACATAGCTATACAACTGCAATTCAAATCTTACATGTATCTTACATCAATCTTGAACTCGATACGTTTCAGGTGGTGTTAATTGTTCCACAAAATGTTCCAAGAGCCAGCGAAATTGTTCTCATGCTTGCCAAAAATACGATCAAGCGCGGTCGAGAGGTCGGTCTGCCCGTTCTTCGGTTTGATGTTACCAATAACTCTGTGTACGTACAATGTCAATAACTGTTAGTAAAAATACCATAGTAGCCTTTTATATAAAAAAATATATTGATTAATAAATAAATCAATCAATTTTTATTAAGGGTCCAATCAAGTATTACGTAAGCACTGTAGTGGAGGGGGGGGGATGAGAACTTTGCTTTATTTTTGCTGGCTAGGGGATTGGGGGCAAATAACTGTAATAAATCGGCTTACGAAATACTTGAATGGCCCCTAAGGATAAGATTTTTTTTTATTTGGCAACGTTCTCAAGAATTATTACGCACATGTAGAACCGTAATGTAAATTTACATGAATAAATATAGTGCTATTTGTATCAAATAAAAAGAAAATTTGAATTTACTATTAGATAGTATTATATTATATAAATTGATTTACAGAGCAAAAGCATTAGACAATCTTAGCTTAACAAAAGAATGGGAGCTATCATATAACTTGTTGCCTGATGACGCTTTGAAAGAAAGACAAGAAGCCATCAAGATAATGGACTCTATGAAAGTAGGAAAAAGTTTGATCGTCAAGGATAAAGAAGAAAAACTAGGAATGAAACCACCGGATAAGGGCCACTTTATTGCAGTGTATACTGCCAATAATCATGTAACAAAAATATAACCACGGTCGTTTTACTAAATATGAAAATCTCTAAATATCATTTGATATTCAATGTTAATATTAATTAAAGTTCGAAACACAAATGGACACATGACCGTTCGAAACCTATTTAACGGTTGGGAAAAGAAGATTTATTACGTAGGATCAACTTTTTAGAAAATTTACTACCTTCTGATTCTTGACAACCTTTTCTTACGATAGTAATTAAATATATCTTCAAATGGACAAACAGTCGTTTTGCCTCTGTTAACATCTTAATAATAACGTGCTACTTTGGTCTATTTAAATTAGATGCAAATCGAATTGCTAAGATGCAATATATTTTTTGGAATCTAAAGCTATAACGTAAACATTCAAATTTATGAGTATCAATTTACGGTGTTTCTTGCGTATTTATGTACGATAGATCTACAATTCGATGTTTCTGATCAAAGCTGCCGACTGATGTATATAATCAAACTCAAAAGGTTAAATATTCGGCCGGAGGTGTGCTGTCGTAACAATACGACAAATAGTTAACCTAACTGCTGAGATGGCCTGAGGTCGTGGGTTCAGATAACTGTGTGGAAAAACATTCAATGACCTGCCAATACCTTTTTGCACAGTGTTAGGTATTTTTATGTACCTAAACAAAAAATATCTAATTACATTATTTTGTGTTTGATACTCAAAGCGTTCACTCTGATCAATTTTAATTTCGTAATGTTGCATGTTTTCTAAGCCTCAAATATAAGTTTTTTTAGGCGATTATTCCGCAATGCCAATGTTTTAATCAAAACAGACAGAGAAAGTATTTATTTGGTATCACGTATTAGCGAAGGAATATTGTGAAAACCATTACGATAAAAGTGATCACGTCCTAGAATATAACCGCAGATACATTGTTAAATAATAATTGCATATTTGCGATCATTTTCTATTTTTGACATGCTCCGCTCCGCACTCTATTTGAAAAGAGTGAGGAATATAAGTAGAAGAAACACGTGTTACATAGCCCTGGCTGATTTAATAAGGAAGAATAGTGTGATATACCATAATTAACAATTAATTAGACATTCTCAACTAACATACAGTTTGAAATTAACAAACTTAAAATGTTGACTCTTTGTAAGTATACCTAGAACTTGTTGAAATGGTATAATTCTAGTACATTCTTAGCTGCTGAACAGAATGTTTACAGGTTTTAGGAGGGCAATAATCTTGTAGAATAGTGTAACGGCTACTTGGTTTACATCTTAAAGTGTCTACCAGCTAATGTTGCGCAGTAAGCAACACTTTCTTACGTCTCTGTAACAGTTTCAAAACGATATAGTTGCCTATACACTATTTCGTGCATGCTTTTGTGGAGGTCGTGATTTCTTGTCGCTGGAGTAATATTATCTGTGGATATTGCCTTCGAAGAGGTTACTAAGCAATAAATGGTTTGGTAACTTGCAAATGTTGAAAGTTCGAAATGCCTGAAGAAAACAATTCCAGAAAATGTAATAAAAACGTCGAGCAAGACAGGTTATACAAATGATGTTCAGAATTTCGTTTTATACTACCAGTATACGAACTTCATGTTTTGTTTTTTTTTTAATTTAAAAAATATAATGATTGCTAAATAAGAAATTCAGAAAGACATATAAAATAGACGCTGAATTTTGTTACAGGCGTTTTTTTACCTTAATGTAGAATATTAATTATGTCTATAAATCGTTAAGGTTGTAAGATATAAACTCATCCTTCTTTACTCTGAATCAAACATTTCGTAGTCGGATACGCTTAATTCGAGGTCACAGTTCACCAACGATCCCACGCTTCGTCGGGCTTCAGTAGCGACCATTTTGAAATAAAGCCAAAAAAATTTATGAGGTATCTTAATTTTGTAGGCAACAAATATAAACCGTAGAAATTTATTTACACTCAGGACTACGCAAAGCAGCTATCGACGATTAACGAAATATTACGAAAGACGACACAGACCGCAACCGACAGTTATATAAAACACTACTTCTGAACGATTGAATAGAGTTTGCGAACAGACCTGAACGTCGAGTAACTTTTTATCTATATCAACTGAGGTAATAAAAATAAAGATAGCTTTATTGATTTATGAAGCTAGCCTTATAAATGTAACAAAAAGAAAATATATTTACGAAACGTTTCCTGGTTTATCTAAAAGAACTGGTAGTGTCTTTTTATATTTTCGTTTAAAGGTATTTGATTCGTAAAGTATTATAAAGTGGAATTTAGGTATATTACGTAGAATAGCATATGCAATTATTTAACAAAAATGATGTACCTGAGAAAGTATCTAAATATTATATTGATAATTTTATTTTGTATTTACAGATCTTTTTAATAATGAAGTTAGAACTTTTGTTTCTGGCTCTTTTACATCACGTTACGAGTATGCCGCTTACAACACTTGGGGACCTGGAAGTTGCAGATGACACAATGTCCGTAGGATCATATGTGCGGGAAGTTAGAGCTGCGGCAGTAAGTTTATACATTATCTAAACAACGTGATAGATAATAAAAAAATCTTAGTAAATCCTGTCAATCTATTTCAGTGTAATAAAAAAAAAATGAAATATTTTAACTAGGTATAAATAGTAGATACTGAATAGATAGATCTGTCATTAATATACATATTATTATCTTTTGCGATTCTAGCCTGAGGACTACGACAGGTCTTACGAAAACGAAGGTGATGGTGAGGTTGGGTACTCGCGCAAGAAGTCAGGTGGTGGAAAGAAGGGCTACCAACATTTCGACTCCTATCATAAGAAGGCCGGAGACAACTACGAGTTTGAAAAACAAGATTCCTACGGATTAGACAAGGAAGGCCAGGATGCGGCACATAGCCACAGACATGAGAAAAAAGGTGAAAGAGCTGCTCCGTTAATAAGGCGACCTATTAAATTTGTTAGGCGACTTTTAAAGTGGATATTTTAAATGAAAAGTTTTACCCCAAAAAGACGAAAAATATTCTTTTTACCTTTTAATTGAGATACAGGATGAAGTTAGGCACATCTAAATAATAAGGAGTTAACATTTCACAGGATACAACTTTTGATATGAACATTACGAAAATGTTGAAGATCTGTTATCTGTAGCTATCTCAGGGTTGTTTATAAATTCATCTTTAATAAAAGTATGTGTACACATAGTTTTAAATACATACATACATATCTTCACGCCAGAAACTTTACAAGGCAGGTAATAATATTTATAATGTAGATACAAAAAGGGCTCAAAGCTACAAATATTTTTGTTTTAGCATTAACGAATGAAATTTAAAATTACTCAATGAATTTCCTGATATAACAATTTTCCGGAACATTAGTACCTACTTTATAATTTTACTCTTGTAAAAATATGTTGCTTATAACCTAATAAAGTTATTGTTTTCAAAATATTATGCATTTTTATTCACAAATTTACAGTAAAGGATGACCGCGAGCCAGAATATGAAGAAGAAGAAGAGGAACGTTCAGATACAGCAAAGAAATCAGACAAGAAGGAACACAGACATTACGAGGAACTGAAGTAAGGTTTATTTACTTTTATACCTACATAAAGGCTGATAATTATGATTATACATATGTATGATCGTACGCTTGTATTATTTAGTAAATAGCTGTCCTAAATGAAAGTAGTAGGTATCTAATATCCGCTTCAGATATTTTTATAACGCTAATTGACGTCAACTCATTTAGAAGAATACTGCTTAATGTTTTTATGGAACACTTTGCTCCATTAGTAACATTTGGTTATTTGATGTCAAACACGAGTTCGGTGGTTAGTATTATTAAAAAAATATAGATATCATCAATGTTCAAGATTATTAGTCGAGTTTTATATACATTACGTTTTATATAACGTTCTACAGCAATCGCCGAACTGAAGATCTTACATCATTAAGTTTTATTTTATATGGATTGTATATCTACCCTTTTTGAACAATTTTTTACTTAGTCTAACAATATGTATTATGACTATAAGTATTATCATTCTTGTGATGTTGAATTCACAAAATGGTAAAAAACAAACTAAACTGTAAATATACTAAAGAATTATCATTGTCTTCCAGGGAGGGCGCTAGTGACGGCAACGGTGGAATAGAAGCTTATGGACATGACCATAGAGATTACATCTTACCAGAAAAATATACTTGGGGCAAAGAAGATGAAGAGTACAACTAAAATTATATATAAAGTTATGTATGAATTTGTTTTAACTATTGTACTGAGCCCAATTATAGCTTTAGGAAGTTATATACTTTTCAGGACTGGTAGATTAAAAAAGATGGATTCGACTATAAGACCTATCCATTGATAAATTTAAAGAAACACTGTATCATATTCATTTTGCTGACTAACTATAAGTTATTGTAATCTCTGAAGAAAAACAAATGTAATTATCTATACCTAGTACTTGAGCGCCATCTATTGGTCTATCGTACAATTGCAAGAAAACGCACTGTATTATTTTTAAATCTTTTATAATATTTACTTTAAGTTCCCACCATAACAGGATTTATATAAATATACTTATTAAATTAAAACAGTACATAACATTTTCTTTTCTTTTCCTGAACAATCTCTTTTCTGACATGCGTACTGCGTTTTGTTATTACAAACTGTTACAGTTGTGCAATCAAAAAATATTCTTAACATTTTTGGAATATATTGCAACTACTGGCTTACACAACTTCACTGATATATATATCAACGCAATCTTTACATAATTTGAAATTTACTAAAGACATATTCTTTGCCGCAAACACTGCGTAACGAAATGCAGAACATTAATACTCTTGACATTCTCGCTGACGTTTCAGATTGACGTTTGATTCGGTTGTGTTTTGCTTGTGCGACGAATCTAAAATAAAAATCATCGTTTGAAAAACTAGCTAAAAGTCCCGTTCTATATTGTCATGTAAATATTGAAGGTGCTGACCGCAACAATCATGAAGGTGAAATTGGACATATTTGCTGCTATCATACTCGGCATCGTGCACTGTACTTTCTCGGGTAAGGAGGCAATTATTTAATTGAATCAATCTATTTCGATCGTGTTCTAGAGTTTCATTCTTTTTAACAGAACACATCCTGCCCTGCAACGTCACCGCTCTGGAAGATTGCCCTGGGGAGAATCAAATATGCATTGAAACTACAAAACAATGTGTCTGTATTGATGGGTACACCAGAGTTGGCGATGATTGTACGAAGGAGGTACCTAATCATTTTTCTAACCACGACACCACGGCCGCTGTCGTCTCGATCTTTACCATTGCCCTCATAGTCTGTGGCCTTGTGCTGGTTGTTGGGAAGTATAAATTAATGGACTACATCCGACAGAAAATTAACTCAAGAAGGAACAATGACATCATGTACGAGGATGTAATGATTGGCAATGATGACCCTCCCCTTAGCCCATAGCTGCTGCTCCATTAGATATCAAGATCGTTTAGTTATTTATTCTTAGTGGTAACTGTTACCATTGTTGAGATGTTCTATTGCCAGCATGAGACTATGTAATAGATGAGTTGTTATATTTTTCAATATATTATTACATGTAAATAATATTCTGATTTTTATCAACATCATATTCAAATTATTTTTCTATATATGCAACATGTTAATAATATTCTGATTTTTATCAACATCATATTCAAATTATTTTTCTTTATATGCAACATGTTCTGATGATTATTAATAACAGCCAAGGTTAAGACAACAAACATATTATTATATTAATAGTATTTTATAAATATCTAACTGAATAAAATTAAACATTTTCCTGTATTACCAGTTTTAAGTACATGTATAATTTCGTACTAATGGAATTGTAATTGCTATTTATAAGTGAAATGAACCTTTGGTACTATTATGTAAAACTGCATCTATACATGGCTTGCCAGTTCTCCATATAGTAAATTCTGTAGGCATTTGGTCATTTCCCTGTTTGTCAATGGAAACTTGCCCATGCAATGGTAATCAATAAACATTTACTAGACTGATAACAACTTATTACAGTCTGTAAGTTAATAGCTAATATCATACCTATGGTAGGTTTAGATATATTGGATTATGGATTTTTTTACTTCAATACTTTTTGTATGTCCGCTGTTTCCTTCAACAATGCTCATACAAAAAGTTTACAAGACTAATAATTTAATATATAATAAATATTACTGTTTCCACTGTTGAGAATACAGCTCAGACAGACATTTTTAGTTTTACACTGTAACACCCTTGTTGAGTGCTGGACCAAATCCACACTTTTCGAACAAGTGTCTGTCCCAGTATTTGAAGTGATAAACAATATTCTTTATGAAGTAATCACTCATAATGAGGATTTTAATAAGAGTTTAATTTTAATAATAGAGTGTAAATGGTTCTACTGTTAACATTTTGAACAGGAGCTAAGGTACAATTTTTCTGCAGCAATTGGTATGTGTTGTATATTTACATGTATGTGGTAAGTCACAAACTAATTGATGAAGACAATCAAACACTGTGGAATAATTGGTGTTTATATATGAAAATAGTAATGACTGTAGCAGAACATCAGGATTGTAAGGACAGATATTTGACACTTTGTTCTCTCTATTCACCCTTTAAGTGATCTGTTGTGACATTATTATATTAATAATAACAACATACTATTGTTTGTGTTCAATGAGTTTAAGCAGAAATATGTTTAATTAAATTTGTAATTCTGTAATATTCTAGTCATCCACAAAAAATAATGTCTTTGCCAAGCATTTGTACTTTTGGCAGCAGTTTCTGGTAAACAAATGTACAAAATTTGTATAACCAGAATGTTTGGGCTGTGTTCTAATTAAAGATCTATACAAAGGTCAAAATATTTTGGAGGTTTAATATATTTAGCACCAATGAAATTTCAAACAATTTTCTTTATCATTGTTATGATTTACTTATCTACATTCTAAATGGAATATACAATTATAAATGTCATATTAGTCAGAGTGATTTGTCATGAGACCTGTTGGGTGATAAAATATTTATCATATTGTATTTGTATGTAATAACCTGGCAATAGAATGTTTGAACAGTGTCTTTTTTGCGGGTAGTGTAGATAAATAAACATTGCATCCTGTGCATAATTGTGAACTAAAATGTTGCTCTAATTTGTTCATCGGTGACTTTAGGGTATGCATAATGTTATTTATTTATTAAGTTGCCTAAATTGAATAATCCAAAAAATCTTTGCATTTAACTGTTTTTTTGCAATATATTTAGAAATAAATGTTTCAGTGTTCCCTGGAGATCATTATGCAGTAAAAATTCCATAAAGTTTTATCAAAATTGTCTTCTTAAATTTATTTGTGGGTTTTATATACATATGTTCTATATTTTTCCTTTGGTAACTAAACTGAATATATTATTGCAAGTGTCAAACTGTAATATTAATTATGTTAAAGGAAATAGCAGGTTGTGAACTTGACTGGTCTGCAGGAATAGTTTAATAACATCAGCCAACTTATTGTATTTTGATTTTTAATAGCAGATTGAGATATTTGTTTGAGATATTATATTTATACTCTAGTGTGCTCTTTACAATATTGATATCAATAGAATCTGATTACTTCACTGAATAATGTACTTGACTATTATTACATAAAAAATCAAGGACATACTGAATGATTAAAACACAATGGTTGATGATACTATGACATGTCTTAACATTTTTATTTACATTCATTCGAGTCAGCGTATAAGTTAGATTGAGTGTTATTTTACACTAATCTGTATCACAAAAGTTACCAATGTTATCAAGTATTGTGTAGTTTTTGTAACATTGTTGTTTTTATACTCTTGCCACCTATTGAAAAAAAAAAATTAGTCATCATGGGACGCCTGGCAGACGTGAAACATCGAAAATATTTTGTACAAGTCTTGCATAAAAGTACAGATTACGACAGGAACTAAATAATGGAACATACATAATGAAAAAATAAAATATTACAAATTCTTTCCAGAAAACGAAGACTGTTTATTTAATAAACATTTATTATCATTAAATACACAAAAAAAAATTCAAAAATTTATTTCCAATTGCGACAACTCGATTCTTGTAATCAGTGACTCCACACCGTACACACTAGTACATGTAGTCTGCATACATATAACCATAGACGGTGGCAACGGGTCACTACGCCAACAATCGGTTTTATTCGCGGCTAAAGATGTTTCACATTAAAAACTAAAATGTAGATACTAGAAAAGCATAAATGGAATAACGATTTGATAATTTAAAATACATGTATGTAATACTCTGAAGGTGTCATGTTACAAAATTATGATTATGACATGACATAACCTGGATTATGTTGTTTAAATTACACTTTGCTTTATACAATTGGTTAATTATTTCTCTAAAATGTAATCAAGCTCTGGCATATTATCAGGAGTATATCATTATAGGCTCACTCATCTAGCCTTACGTATATCTGTAATTTAAACTATATTAAAAGTTTGTTGATTAGTTTTTGTTTCCTTGTGGTGTTCCATTATATTTAAACTTAAATGTGTATGGATTAGTAGTCTGTGCTCAATATCACCAAAGACTGCAATGTTAGTGTTATGAAAACTTGAATTCTTGTCATTTAAATTACAATTTAAGTAACAAAGGAAATAAACCTTAGTTTAAACATTAACAACGAGATCGATGTACTCATAATAATAGGATATTTTAAATTTTGTTAATCAGTCGTGACAATTTATTCATTGCTAAATTATATTTTTATGTAAATAAGCTTTATATACAGATGGATATTCGTATAATTTTATTTAATTAATTGTAATATTACATTTACATACTGAGCACAAATTCCTGAATATGATTTATTTAGAAATTTCCTGGGTGGTAGGTACTCAATTTGCAAACAGTCCATTTAAGTTAAGATTAACAGTCCAATCCCTTGTTCAATATTTAACATTTTAGTTTAATGTCCTGTTGAATAAGATACATCTCGTAATCAAGATTTGTCGTAGGTTATTTCCCAACATTAAATTAAAAATCTCGTGCAACAATATTTGCCTACATGCTTTGTGGACGTTTTATACACGCATTTTATGTGATAACTCCATGTTCTTGCCGATTGTTCGTAATATATCTGCTAAGTTCTCAATATTTTTCGCTTGTCTTTTTATTGACTGTGGTTTAGGATCATGTAATTTTATATACTGCTCGACCGATTTAGTTAGACTATTGAGAACATGAAAATATAACCATAAATATTTTATTTAAAAATATTTAAGTAAGTATATAAGTATAAATAATAAAAAAATGTTATCAAGGTGACTATGGAAATATGTTTATTCACAATTATTGCAAGGAACATTGCACTCTTAAACATGAATTACATGGAGGATGCACACAAAAGGAACAAATTGAAAACATTAAATAAACAAAAATATATATATGTATATGCTATTTAACAATGTTGAATGTGGAGAGTATTATGCTAATTACTGTGGCCGAGTAGTACATGCTAATTTTCTCAATAAAGCAGTTAGTTTTTATAATTTTATATCAAATGGATATTTTATAATTTTGTATCAAATGGATATCCATACCTACAGCCTCAAACGCCCTAAGGCACATTTTGGTGTAAAAGCGCTATATACATAATTTCTTAGATTCAGTTTTTCATGATCTGTCGACTGACATATTTAAAATGACAAACTCAAAAATAATGTTTATAACGGCCATGTTTTTGAGTGGCTAAACAAAAATGTGGTTGGCGTAAACGGGTTGAAAATTATTTATAATCGGTAAAAGTAGTTGACGCTGTAAACAGATCAGGTTTATATTTTTTTAGTCAGATAAGAAATTTATTATCGGAAATGTCATACTTAGATGATTTTTAATTATATCTCATTAAAATAAAGCACATTCTATTCTCTTAGGACGGATTTAAATATTCCTCGGAACAAAAATAGTAAAATTTCATGTAATCGTTTTCGCAGCTCGTATAAAGTCGTGTTATGACCGTTGCACCCTTTCAGCCCAACGGTGTTATAGTGCTCTTGCTGTAATTTCAATTTTTATATGTCAATAATGTATTGTTAGTTTACATTAATGTGTTTATCATATATATTGTAATCACATTCTATAGAAAATAAATTTCTTGATACTTGCCACTAATGTTAGCTCCAAGTCGCTGGTCCTTGTGGAATATTGAATTTCAACATTATTTAATCTTTATTAGTTCGTATAAGTGCCACATTCCACCGTCAAAGTCATGATAATGTCATAATTTTATGACCTAAAATTTTAACTACATTCTACACAATTTGTTATTTTGGATTATGGAATTCTCTGGAAATAATTATGTAAATATTTTTGACATCAATGTAATTATTATCGGTGTTTGAAAAAAATATTTAGTCAATAATTTATGAAACAACTCTCATGCTATAGTGATTTATGCATGAAGTGTTTTCTATAGGGGCTTCATATTTTGTAATCGTAATCTTTATGTAAATTATGCAGTTTATTAAACGTAATGTAACCAAATGTTACAATGAGTTGAATACATTATATATTTTTCAAATAAATACTCTGTGATATTATAAAGATTTTTTTTATTGCTGATTAATATAATATTAACTACATACATATATCGAAAATAATATTGTATGTCTATAAAAAAACATTTAGGTATCAGCCTGTCGCAGGGTATCACGGAGAAGATAAGCCTTTAGGCACCATCACTCCCAGCATCTCTTTGAGAGTAGTGCTTATACACTAGATTGGGAAGTTACTAAAATACTTCACGCTAAAATAAACTTGGCACTTGCGAGCCGTGCACTTCCCATCTCGCCATTTGGATCCACCTACCAATGCCTACCGCTCTCATATTGTCGTCTTGATGAATCAGTACCTTGCTACACGTCATCATAGCTAGGTTCCTATTTAACTTCCGCGAGATATACTGACAGATACGAAATGTTTGGCGACCTACCAGCTCGATTTTATTGGCTATAAAATAGTCTAGAAAACTGTCACTTCTCTATTTCAGTTCTTCTGTTTCTCCATTCTTGCAACCTATGTTTGGATCAGCGTGGCAGATTGACAACTGTTTTCGTTCTGAGAGCAGTTCCTTGTCGAACAGAGTACAGGCTACACTAATAGTCCTCTTATAACCGGAGTGACGTGAAAGGTTGCTTGGTACTTAACGATGGTGCTCACTACCAACACAAGTAGTGTTAAAATCTTCGGACACTCGTATAAAACTGTAAAAGAATATATTTTTTTATGTAGTTGATAAGTATGTGTGAACTGTGAAATGAATAGAAGAAGCTCGCTAGATCTGTAAGGATAGAAATACATTGACACTGTGTTCTCTGCATACCCCGTAAGGGATCCGGCGTGATATTAAAATGATAATGATATATAATACATAATATTGATAAATTTTGTATGTATAAAAAAATAATATTACAGCGCCATCTATGAATACAGATGTAAAAGTGAGACTCCTAAATTCAAAGGGATTTATTCATTGCAAATGTAAGTTATACACGATATTACAGGTATCGTAACATTACGCCTGTAATCCCCGAAGGTGTACACACAAACATTCAAATACATGGCTTAAAAATGACATTACTGAAAATTTTAACATTGCTTCATTTTTAGTAAAACCATATCTTGTTACACTTCAATTGTAATAAAACTAAAACTGG
>DWME01003321.1:0-18591 GCA_018244795.1 Parelbella ahira ahira | reverse complement strand
AGGTGCGCGCCATGGATTCGAACCCAGGACCCCCGGAATGAGAGGCTGAATTCTTAACCACTAGGCTACCACTGCATGCACTGCTGGATATATCACTCATTATTATTATTATTATGATTACTCTCCTGGTATTTTATTATCAGCGTCACAGCGGTCAGAGCTATATTTCCTCGGAGTGTTAGACTGTTGGGTATACTGCTCTTAACATTATGGAATTTAAAAAATGGCATCCGTTTTCCAGCTACAGCGCAGCAGTATACCAACATCGCATCCGTCAACTGACTCGCTGTTGGAAACGGGGGCAGAGTCTCCAATAGACGGGTGCCGGTCATTGTCCTGTCTCACCGACTCCACCGACCACTCGGCGCCACTGCACTTTGACATGAGCAACCGTGTGAGTTGTACCTTAATTTTAATACATCTTAACTAGCAGAATGAAATATAAAAAAAACATGTATCGATCGAAAAAAGCTAATTCTAGAACATTCTTTTTGTTCCTAAACTTTGGAACGCAAAGCTAACAACGAATCTCTATCTTAAATCAGTTTCCTACATCCAGTTGTGTTTCTACAACATAAAAACAAAACTTCTTAGTTTCTCAAATTGTCACAGACACGTTGCTACTTCTGAGGACTAGGACTGCCGGCTTTAGTGTAAAACATATATTCTCTAATAATTAAAAAAATGTATATTAAAAAATGCTATTTTTTCTAAGGCCTTAGGTTTTATTAGCAATAAAGGTTATTTATATGTTATGTGGGTATAATGTCGCAGGCTAAACTGCCCCGCGGCATCGAGAACATTCGGCCGCACATAGAGCAGGTGGACAACGTGCCGCTGCTGGTGTCGCTGTTCACAGACTGCACCGCGCGCTCCGTGCAGTGCATGATACAGATTATGCAGGTATTGGATTTTTTTATTTGTAAAAAAATTGCATATACATATAAAAAAATCAGCAGCCTCCACTAAAAAATTGATGATAAATGACTTTATTTAACGATCACCAAATACCAATCTGCTACCACGTTTCACCGGTTAATGTAAATGTAACATTCCACAACAATTATATTTATAATCTGAACAGGATTACGGCGAGGTGGTATGCGTTATGGGGTCGGCGGCCAACTGCCAGAACATGGAGATATTCATGCAAGCGGATGCCAGGTAATAATAATATTATTTACTACTGATACATGGGCCTAGCACAATTATGTAGAATGTATTAGGATGTACCAGGAGATCATGAATTATACGTCATTATGTGAAAGAATTACGTGAGGTCCGTAACAATACAGATATTTGATAGTCGGTGCTCTTTGATACCTCGTAAGGAACCTAGCATGATGATCGCACTCTTATGGAGTGAGTATCAAGTCGCTACCCGAAATTTTAAATTAGAAAAATCCCATAGTACCGGGATTTTGAGCCCAGGAGCTCCTATAGGGAGTCGCAGTTGCAACCAGTCGGCGAACGTGGCAGTCTAACAGTAGAACGAACCAAAAACAAAAACGCTCGGTTAGCATAAGGCGTGTGCGCAGCATAGCGCTGGAGCCGCTGTACCCGGTGCTGTGCCAGAAGATGCCGCCGTACCAGGTGCCGGGCGCGTGCGCGGGCCCCGTGGACGTGGCGCGCGCGCTCAACTCCGTGCCCTGCTCGCTCTCGGTAACGGCGCACCTTGCATCTCTCTTACACGATTTGTTTATTCTTTTGTGATACCGTACACCGTGGGGAACACGGGTCTACTGAAAGCTTAATGGCATCCTCTCCGAGTCAACAATGGCTGATGGAGAGGTTATGGTAGGTGCATATTATACATCTAATAATAATATCAATCATCCACGCAATAAGTATAGTACAATACGTACAAATATGTATATTGTATTTAACTCACATATTTCATTTGACTCGTACACCTCCTTAGACTTATACAGTTCGTTTGACTTTTACATTTTATTTGAGTTATACATTTCGTTTGACTTATACACTTCCGTTGACTCATACACTTACTTTGACTCATACACTTCGTTTCATTTATACACTGCGTTTGACTTGCATATTTCGTTTGGCTTTTGTACGTTCATTCACCTCTTAAATTCTACATTTATATTTAAATTAAATAAATGAAATTTTTTCCATGCTGCTATTATAAAGTTACAAAATAAATGGCAAAGCCGTCCGTCGACCAACTACTGCAATTCACAAGTACGTATCACTCAATAATATCATAATTTCACTTAGATTTACAAAATACAGATTTTCTTAATAATTAAATTAATATGTTTGATAAGCACATGATGTTTAGTGGTAAAACCATTATGATATATATTGAAAAATTCGTAAACTCATAAGTACACTTAATTTTTGCTTGTGATACAGATCTATATATCCCCACTTCTTAACTGTTTGTACGCTGTAATAGTTTTAATTTTACTGTAACGAAATGTTATTTATATTTATTGTCATCTGCCCACAAAGACGGTGCATTTTTGTCAAGTTCAGTATAAAATAGTTGTGTTTGCACTCGCCAAATCACGGGAATCATCATTTTTATTGTCGTTTACTAACAGGATAGAACTTAAATTTCTTTAAGATTCGTTGTAAATTAGTATCGTTTTCCATCGGCAGATGGCGCGCGACGCGGACGTGTCGCTGTTCGCGCTGATCACGATGTCCCGGCACACCATGATGTGCGTGTGGAACTGCACGCAGTTCTGGATCTGCAGCGCTTGCTTCATATCACTCGTTCAGGTGGAATTTTTGAGTTAAAACACATATAGCACATCATTGTTTAGATTTACTTCGTTCTTCGGAATAAAAAAAAAATGATTCTTTTTTTTTTTAGAGGTATTTTTTTACAATTTTGCAGTTGTTACGGATACAAGTATATTAAACTTATTGCCTTTATATAATAAGGCACATAACATCAGCATAATATAATCTGAAGGCATTGGTTTGACAGGAGTAGATATATGTTACAAGAACAAATGATAAAATTCAAGGAACGATTTCATAGCCTTGTACTTTTTATCAATCTTATATTGTTTTGTAATACCTGATCTTGGCAGTTGACAATATGGGAGTAGACTGAAGTCGAATGGTGTAACGATAAAAGGGTTGTCGGGCGATGTTGTCGATTTTGTCGATGAGGTAATGAGTACGCGGCGGTGGTGCACCGTGCAGGTGTGCTCGCTGTACGCGTTCCTGCCGCTGGCGCTGAGCCCGGGCGGCGCGCTGTGGAGCAGCGCGCTGAGCGTGCCGCTGGCCGCCTCCGCGCTCGCCTTCGCGCCCGCGCACCACAACGTCATGCAGCGCGCCGCCACGCGCCCCGCGCTCGCGCTCAACAGAAAGGTCTTGTCGCAAGCGCTCACTCACACAGACACACGCACATACGCATACTCGCGCATAAACGTGCGCACCTACATGCACACTCACATTTACGTATTGCTTGCGCATCCATGTGTACGATAACTTATTATAATTTGTTAGTTTCATTTCTTTCTTCAGCGAATTAGTTTCAGCTTATTATAATATGTGAGGCTCATATTTTATTTGTGTCGTAACTTTTAATCAATTGTTGTATAGTTACCAAGTAAAAAATTCGGTTCATTATTAAAAATTTTATTAGTATCGCGTTATAGTTCAATTAAACTATCAACAGATGGCGCTGTTCGTGTTCTGGTGCTACGCCTGCAAGTTCCTCCCTTCCGTGGTGTCCATTATCGTGCTATACGGGTTCACGCTGCGTAGCTTCTGCGAGCAGATAGCGGAGGCGACCAACGCGACGTCCTGCTGGCTCGTGTACCCGGTGAACGTGGGTAACTACACGGAGGCCCAGGACCTGACGCTGAGGAGCTGGCATGGCTGGGGAGACGTCTTCTACGACGGATTTTATCTAGCGCAACATATCACCCTCGCACTCGTAACTCTGCATTTAAGTAAGTGCTCATGTTGCACTCTTCTCCTGTCACTCATCTATTGTGATGGTGGCTACCGGCGATCTATTAGGCCGTCTACCTGTTTGCTACTTTGAACATGTTTTAAAAAAAAATTGTTCTTAACCTAAACGTCAAATCGCTGGAACTTATAAATGATTTAGCGTATAAAATAAGATGTGGACAAGAAGACCTGATTTGTTTATGCATTGAGAGATTTGGGGGAAGAGAGGATATTCAAAAGATAATTGTTGATCAAAACTTTGAATATTTCAACCTATTTATCGTTTATGCGACCAATTGCATTTTCATTATTAGTTAAATTTGTATTTCGGTTCTGACCAACAATAGAAGTCCCCGACTGTAATATCAGTTTTAAATGAATTTCCCAACAAACTCTACCTGCTATCAATAATAATAATTTTATTGAATATTTATGTAATGATTTTTTTTAAAATTTTGATACTAACTGTGTTTGTATGTTGTAACTAATGGAGTCCGTGGATGCCGATGGAGTCCAAAAGTCTTATTGTCGTACCTTTCCATAAGATCTAAGCGTCTATGGTCTCGTGTCAGCGGAGGCTGTCTCATTCCCTATTGCCCATATTCAGTTTGTAAATTGTTTGTTTTTTGCTTTTTTATGGCAGTAAGCGCCATTATTATTTTAATATTGCCTTGGTTTTGTTACAGTTGTGATATCATTGTCTTTCGTGCACCGGCACTCGTCGATCTGGGAGAGGGGTTTCTGGGCGAACCGTGTATGGTCCGTTACTGTTGTGATATTGTAAGTATATTTTACTATTTAAACTGGTAATCCCCACAGCTGTAGTACAGGTCTACGCCCAGCAGTGGGGTGTAAAATGTTACAGCTAACCTGTGAATAGGCAGATAGTGATCTGCCATATTTCTTTTGCTCAACTACACCAAATCTATGGGCCCAAAAACTCTATGCGTGGGATAATATAGATCAATGTCAATTTCACGGTTATTAATTACTATACTCGTACCTATCTACTTATTAAACATACATATATAAGAATATGGATATATCTAGTTTTTTCAAATACAAATTGAATTCAAAGAAATTATTTATATAATACCTACATAAATGATTATTGATAATACGTATTTTTATTATGGAAATTGAATTCATTCTGCGGCCAGTACCTACGTTAGAAAAATTTATCTGTTAAATCATTTCTGTTTATTTACGTCACCAAATCCCCTTTATAAACCGCAGTCAATCACCCATGTGGAATTATCGTGCTAATGTAATCGATAAAATTATCAGTATCATCAATGTTATCTATGTATATACATTTTGTCGATAAATATTTATCAATTACATAACGTGATGATAACTATCATTCGTAAAACATCTAGAGCTTTTCGTACAGTTTATTCAATAACTGGAATATAAATTATGATTATTTTTATTTAAGATTCCCTCCGCACCATAATACCGTCCTGGTATGTCATACCGACAGTGCCTGGTTCGATTCTGGGTCAGTGAAACATGTGAATGATGTATTGATCTGGGTGTCAATGGTGTACTTTGGGGTTGGAGGAAGGGAGAGAGGGGGCTATGATTCTCCTTAACTTTTCATTGCTTATCATAGTAACCGAGCAATGATTTTTATATTAAAAACAACTTAAAGCGGCCGGGTGGTTGCGTAAAGATTAAGGTAATATGCGGCGAGATACGCTTATGATGAAAGTTGCCAGGACGTGCCTACAAACTTAATACTTTTCTACCGTGTATTTTCAATATGAATCGTAACGGATTTTATTTTCGAAGATTCAAACATTTAAAAATGTGAATTAACGTAAACAGGGCTATCATCATTAGAAATATTAAAGGTCACAGGCAAATAGGCGAGTCTTACTACATGCTGTCCCAGAACGAACTACATTTTTAATAGACGTCTTTCTTTGCTATGTGCCTTTATCATTTGTTTTTAATATGAAATCACCTGCTGGCAATTGAGTCATAAATAAATTCTATATAACAGTTCAGAGGCGAGTGGCTGAAGAACAGTGTTGGGCGGCATACTATCCAGCTAACTAAACCACTTCCCTTTTGCCTACATTTATTTATAGATCAATTTATAAGCTATTTGTACCTCGCCTTTCCTTGGTTCTGAGGCAAAAACGATTCGATTATTATTATTAAAGTGTAATATGAATAGCATTACAATATAATAATATAAATACCGTTTCTACTTGGCTGCGAGGGAGTTGTATTTCTATCGATATGACGTCGTTTCGAGGTGTTGAATTTCGGTCCTAATTGAACAGTGCCATGCAGTATATACGATTCTATATAATTATTACAATTTGAGGCGATTTAATCTAATAATAATACTGTGGTACTAACACTTGGATCGTGTACAACACGAAAATGTTCACAGAATCCTCCTCCAAGCGTTGTTCAGTGCATTGATGCTGCGGGGGACGTATGGGGTGTGCGGCGAGGACGGTGTGGGGAACTTGGGGGAAGTGGGGAGCGTGGGGGATACGGGAGATGTGGGGAAAGCCGGCGGCACGTGCGCAGTCCGACCGCGAGTGTCGGGCGCCTTGTGCGCCGCCGCCGCCGCCTCGCTGCTGCTTGTCTTCATTATCAACGAGCTCATCAAGTGGCAGGAGATCAAGTACGTCATTATTCTAAAGTTACACTCTCGGTGATGCATCGGGTGATGATGATGATTGTGTAACATTTAACGCTGCACCAGTGTTCGTGCATTGAATACTTGATCAGGGCAAAGCATGGTCACTACTTAGTCTCTTACTCCAACACCTGTTAAGTGAAAATTGAGGAATATACTGCAGTTTCTAAAGCACTTACGCGCACTTTATTAGTATTCTCGATCTATTTTGCAATCTAAACTGGGTATAAAATATTTAGTTTTTTGTACACTCGCAGATAGCTTTAATTTAAATTATTTTTAGACTCGCGAAAGCATTTACTTTAATATTTAATAATATTTTGTTATGTGTTTCATGAATCTTTTTATATAATGTTATTTGATAGTTATATTCCTATTTCAGAGCGGACGTGCGTAACCAAAGGCGCGCCAGATTAGACTTTGGAACTAAACTGGGCATGAATTCGCCCTTTTGAAACTAACGCATCTAGTCAATTACATTAGTGAAACTTATCCTAAGAGCGGACGCAGTGGCCACAAAGAATTATTTTATTTAAGAGAAAATGATGCAGCGTACTTTATACGTATCTATTAACTATTTTGTACTTAATTTATTTGACGGCGAAGTGGTTTTTGATAGCTAACATTTTTAATAAAATATAATTATAATGAATGAATGTGTAATTTTTATTTATACTACAGTTACTTGCGGCTTCGTTCAAGTCCAAAGCAGATTTTCCCGGTATAAAAACTAACATACGTTTTATCCATAATTTCGACAATAAATAATAACATATCACAAGTCCAAATTGTGTTTGGAATCTGGATGAGTAAAGGGTATACAAGAATCTTACCATATACTTTTTTTGCTGCCTATTACGTGTTTAAAATGAAGCAGATCCTATTTTCAAAAAATATTTCTAGTACCAGATATTTGCCTCAGTTCCACATGAATGTTAAAATAGTTTTATAATTTATGTCATTACATTAGTTTTGTTTGTTTACACTATGCCATAGACAAGGGCTGAGTTTAAAATCTGAGTGAGTAAAGTAAATAAAAGGACGCAAATTTAAACAAATACTTTATTAGACTAATTAACATGTGATGTATAGCATATTGCCATGTCAACATAGCAGTCATTGTTGTACATAATATTCCTAAGACCAATTCAACCGAAGGCCACATCATGAGGTTAGCGATTTACAAAGTTAAGTCTTATTATAAACGCAATCCCATAGTTATCCAAACATGTCGAAACTCGTATCCATAGCTCCATCGACCCACTCCAACATCCTGGTGGCACACGCAGCTAATATTCGACACTACGATACATTAATGTGTTATTAACAATTTTCAAATATTACTTTCTCTCCATTTTGTTTATACTAGATAATTGTTAGTTGCTAAACACTTGTACTTAATGGTACGTAAAATGAACATATCCCTATCACTAGGAGTCTTCAGGTAAGTCTAATATTTCTTGTACGAAGGAAGCTACGTCGGTCTCCTTCTGACTGTGCTCTAAACAGAACTTGTGAATAAGCAGGGCGTCGTAGTTGGGTCTCTGCTTGTAGTCTTTCTTTAGACACTGCGTTATCATATCCTCGAACTCTGGTGTGAATTGACCGCTTGGAAGTCTCGGTGGGTCATCTTTGACTACTTGCTTTAGTTGCTCGAATGGTGTGCCCCAAGTGCTGTATGGAAACTTGCCAGTAGCTAGTTCAATCATCGATATACCGAGAGACCAGACGTCACTTCTGATGTCATATTGACCGGGATTGCCACTTGGATCAATCCTTTCTGGAGCCATATATGGCTTGCATCCTGCATCTATAGTCTTCGCTACCGAGTCGACTAGGTAACCAGATATACCAAAGTCGCACATTTTCACCTCGCCCTTTCTATTTATCAATATATTTGAAGGCTTGACATCTCTGTGTATTACTCGCAGTTTCGAGTACAGGTAGTGCAAGGCACTCACAACAGAGAAAGCAATTTTTCCGAGAATATTCTCTGTGATAGTCTTATTGTTTTTGTATGCTTTCGTGTAGAACTTATCGAGGCTCATGTCCATGACCTCCATGCAGATCCACACATCTCCCTCACGAAACATGGCACCATAGAAGTGAACAGTGTAAGGACAAGCACTAGCTCTCATGGACACATCCAAGTCCATCAGTAAACGTTTCAGTTCAAGGGACTGACTGTTGAATGATGCAGTAATCCGCTGAAAAGACAAATGTGTTCATATCACATGCAAAAAAGTGTGATGTTTAAGAAATATATCAACATTACATTACACCTGTACTTCTCAGAAAGTGTAGCCATAGGACTGTAGTGTTATATGTTTTGTCATGAAATGGTGGGTGAGCCTGTTGCCATACACCAGGCACAAATAATGTAAATTATGAGTTGCTGTTACAAATTTCAAGTTAGAAAAACTCAAGAATATCTGACCCGGGAAGCAAACCAAGGACCTAACAATCAGCATTCACACTTGCTGGTGAAACATGGTGGTGTACTACACAAATCTGCCTACCCCTTTGGGGATTACAGGTGTGAAATAACGTTTTTTATAAAATTTATTTGAAAAATTTAAATATAGCATTGCATTGTTCCTTTTTTGAATCTGGCCTAATAATAATTATCACACAGAAATTGATCTTCAAATTACCATTTCAGTATCTCACAATGTTTCAGCCACTAATTAATTTAAAAAAATAATAAAGTTAATGCATGAGAATAGACTTTATCACACGAGAAATCATTATAAGTACACTTATAACACAGCTCACAACGTTCAAAATGTACTTGTATTCACAAACACATAAAAAAACATTAAAATATTTATACCTTAACAGCCATAATAGTATTGCTAGGCTTATGGTGCATCTTCTCGACAATGCCATAAGCCCCACGACCAAGGTCACAGATCTTCACAAGATCATCGGCGTGCACTGTGAATGTTTTATCATCAACTGTTATAGTTGTCTGCTTGTCTAGATTTCTTGGTGGAGTTCTGTAAAAAAATAAAATATTATAGTCAGTCATGTGAAATCCTTTATGTGGTAGGCAGAGAGCACCAAGTACCAAGTATCTGTAGCCTCAGAGACCAAATGGGTTTATTTTACTTACATCCCTCTTCTCAAACACACATAGATTTCAAAAAGTTCTGACCAATTATTTTTTGGTAATGAATATATAATATCATTAGAATCATTGTGAGTAGTTTTGTTTGCCGATCGACAGACAGACAGACATCTATTCAAGCAACAGAGTAAGCAACTATTGCAAAATGTCCTGGCAGCATTATGAACAACCAACAGCATCACCACAATCATTTTACCAAAAGTGTAAAATTAAGAAGTTTTGGAAATTAGTAGCATTTCTCCCAGATGTATATGAAAACACAGTTGGAAATAGCAATGGACACCTTGGATTGACAATTATAAAAAATAATACTTTCAATGTTGTTATTTTAAATATACTTTATTCTATGTCTGATCAAGAAACTACGATTACACAGACAATGAAAAATTTAAATTTTATCAGAACTAACAATACCCATTAGGAGGAGAAAACTTAGAATAGTTGTCTAATATATAATTGTATTCCATCATTCTATTAGAGCGCGACAAATCCGCTGTGTAACAATGACATAAAAGTTTTATTACATCTGGTTTAAAATACAATAATATGTATAAAAAAAGTAACGAAAATGAAAAATTATAAACGTAAAAAATGGCAAATACTCAGTAGAGACGAGTAAAATCTCAACATAAAGCTACTTCAGATACTTACACAGTCACTGGTTCCTCTTTGAGCTTGAAATCAAAACCTGGCGGTGGCAGTTTTCTTCTACCAGACATTTTTCAGGAGGCTACGATAAGGGTTTGAAGGCAAATTATTTCGTATGTCCGCGACCTCAGGGCAAATCACTCGCTGCCGTAACAGGTACTGCCCAGTATTTATTAAATAATTATATTGTCGTAAAACTGTTCACTAAACTATCAAGGCATTTGATCAGACATATATGAATGTATCGACTTCTCACACATTTATCTCAAAATATTTCCTAATTTGTCCAAAAAGAATGCTAGCAGCTCTCAAGTATGACACTTTGTAATCGGTGCTGCTAGTGTTTATTATAGATTAAAAATGCCATTGAAATATAAACTGTTACCATACTAAAAATATATACAACGCTTGATCCATGATTAGATTTCATTCATACATACTTTTGTGTATCTTCCCCCGAAGTATACTTTATTATGTAATATGACTTTGTAACTACTTTTTATGTATTTGAAGAAGAATTTGTTCATAAAGGCATAATAATTAGGGTACTGCCAAAAGGAAATTAGTTACGGTACAGGTGCAAAGGTTAATAATTTAGAACTTCTACAAATTATAAAAAGAAGTCACAGCCAAAGATAGTTTTAGATAATTATTTACGACTCAAATATGTGAAGCATTGATACCGTAAGTTTCTCAACCATAATAACAATTTATTTGAAGCTTTAGCAATGAAGTATAAAAAATATGTCTGTTTAGAGTTTTTATATTCTTTTAATGTGAAAATAAGTTAAATTACCCTGGAATCATAACATTTTACATTATATTATGGTTGTTACATTCTTAGACAACCAAGTAGAAATGAAACTATTAGAATGTAGGTGTTATGAACACAATATTAATCAACAACTTGCTACACTAGATACTACTCTGCACTATTTACAGAATATTTGATAAAAATATTCATGTACATTACTTTCCCATTAATGTGTTGAAATTAGATAAGAAATTATTTTGATGAAAATTTAACAGCCTCAACTGCTTTCTTTGCATGATAAGCAGCTTCTTCTTGCAACCTATATTTTTTTTCTTTTTCTGCCAAACCAACTACTACATCATGTCTTAAAGCATTTTTCACGGTGGCCTTTGCAAACAATTTGCTTAAAACATAGTCATCATCATTGAGATTTTTCTCTTTGTCTTGCTTATGTTTTTTCTTTGAAATTTTTTTTACAGCCAGCAAATTTTCTATCACTGGTTCTGGTGATGGAGAATGTCGCCTTTTTCTCACCTTAGTCTTATTTGTTGCAATGTCTGATTCAAGATGCTTTGTATTTGCTATAACTTCAGTATTGGAAGACTTTACTTCAAAAGAAAATTCTGTACTTAAATTTGTTTCTTCCAAATGTATATGAGCAACATCAATGGAAGTTACACTTTTCATATTCTCACTGTCTTTATTGTCTTCAATATTAACTGATTGTGGTTTAATTTCATTATTATCATTATCCTGACCACCAATGTCTACCTCATTTGTGTCTTTCTCTTGGCTATTTAAAACCTGTCTTATTAATTTTTTTTCATAATCCATCTTTGTATGCTTATTTATTATATCCATTTCAGATAGGACATTCTCAAATGGCATATTAATAATCTCATCATTTAACACATTTACTGCTGGTTTCTCAGGTGCTATAGGTGGATTAAGTATAATTTCTCTTTTTCTCTTATATTTTGCACGTGGATCCTCTGCAGGTTCTTCAGTTTTCTTATTTTCAGTGGCTTTTGATATCTTTTTACTTATCTCTTTAGCCATTTTTCTCATTGCTTCCAATTTCTTTTTAGAAAATGATACACCACCACTGAAATGTGTTTTATCATTCGTATCCTTAGCGTTTACATTAATTTTAGTATGTTTAAATAGAGTTGCAGTTTCAGTATCACCATCACCATTTAACTGTTCTAGAGTGAACAAACCTTGCAGGTTGGTAGTTGTGAGAACATTTTTTTGATTGGGATCTATAAATATTTTATTGCCTAGAAAGTTTTTAAATATTTGCCTCTGATAAATTTTCTCTTCAATTGTGCCAGCTGAAAGGAGTCTATACACAGTAACATTCCTTTGTTGTCCTATCCTCCATGCCCTTTCCTTAGCTTGATTGTCAGTAGCTGGGTTCCAATCAGGGTCGTATATTATCACTCTGTCTGCACCTGTCAAATTCACACCAAGGCCACCGACTCTGGTTGTAGACAAAAATACTAAATATTCAGGGTTTTCATTGAATGTCTTGATTAAAACTTGCCGTTGGCTTACAGTCACAGTGCCATCCATTTTTAAATACTTAAAGTCATGTTTCAGTAAATGCTGCTCCAGTATACAAACCATTGCTCTTGATTGTGAAAATATTAATGTCCTATGTCCCTGTTTCTGCCATATTTTTAACAGTGAGTGCACAACAGACATTTTTCCAGATCTTTTCCAATGACCAAACTTTTCAACATCAATTTCTTCACATTCCTCTTGAGCTTCATAAAGGTATGTATCAGGGTGGTTGCAAATTTTTCTTAAAGTTGACAAAGCCACCAAAACCCTAGCCCTGAAAGGAACTTCATACTTATTGTCTTTGTCTAGAATACTCCTGACTATGCCACTCATAAGATATCCCATATATAAATCCCGTTGTTCTGTAGTTAATGCACAGAAAAGCACTTGCTCATTCTTTTCAGGAAGTTTAATGTGATCCTGTACTTCCGCTTTAGTTCTCCTCAGCATATATGGTGTAATCATACTTTTAAGAGCCTTAGCTATTTCTAGTGCAGTTGCTTCTTGAAGTTCTGTAGCATTGGCATAGCCTCCCTGGGTGATAGGCATAGCAAAATGATCCATAAATGCATTATATGTACCCAGAAGACCTGGTCTCATAAAATCAAATAGTGACCACAGCTCTTGCAAACTGTTCTGCATAGGTGATCCTGTGATCAAAAGCTTATGAGGTGTTTGAAACCTTTTAACAAGCTTGCTTACTTGAGTTTCAGGATTCCTTATTTTGTGACCCTCATCAAGAATGATGTAATGCCATTTCTTTGACAAAAGATCCTTTGTGTACTTCACAATGCCAGCATATGATACTAATAATATTCCATGAGCAGCATGTATATCTCTGAGGAGTTTATGGTGGTTGCCATTGTGCGAACCTGAATGATGAAGTACTGCCACCCTCAATGGTGGGCACCAGTAGTGGAAATGAGATACCCATTGGTAAATGACAGTTGCTGGTGCTACTATAATTGAGGGTCCAAGCCCACCCCAAGTGCCTCCATCGCTTTTGAAAAGTCCTGCAAGGAATGCAATAATCTGAACAGTCTTCCCCAAACCCATTTCATCACCGAGCATCCCACCTGATTCCACTTGATGAAGCTCACACAACCACTTGACACCAGTTTTTTGGTATTTGTATAGTTGTTTCCAGATATATTTAGGAACACGGAGACCGTTTTGCAGCTCATGGGTCTTTTCAGCATCTCCACATCCATTTAAAACATACTGTATGTCTGCAGAGCAGTAACTTCCTTTAAACTTTTCTGAGGCAGCAGCTGTAAGATTCTTCCGCCAGTTTGCCACTCGCTCGTTATACAGATTATTGTCTCCATCATCCACTATCTTCTTGAAATTATGTCTGACACGGGAAGGTGTAGGTATTACAGTGGTACCAACATTCTCTTCATCAGACGAAGGTAAATACTCATCATCAGAATCCGTTTCTTTAGATTCCGAAGTACTGTTTTGAGGCAGACGACTGTTACTGTTTTCATATACTTTTGAGGAATTTTTGGTCAAAAGTTTATTTTGTTTCTTCGTTATTCGGTCCGCGGCAGTTTTACTTTTTTGAGATACCAAAGAGGTTTTTATACAATCTTTTTCATTTCTTTGTTTTGCTAGTGCTAATTGTGTTTCCAGATATTTGTTTATATCGACCATTTTCCAAATCCGACAAGTATTCACATGTTACAGTTTTATTTCGCGATGTACTAATCTATCAAGTTTTTTAAAATATAATAGCGTTGGATATAATAACGCTCAGCCAACAACAAGTAAACCAGAAAAATGAGAAGATATTAAAAATAATTATTGAACAAAATTTAGCTATAAAATCTGGTTAACCGGAGTCTGAAGTTTACTCTTGCTTGTTGCATGACTATTCTGAAAAGTTTCAAATTTACATTCGTAGAGTTAATAGTATAGTCAATAATTACTGAACAGTTTTCAACACCATCATCAGTCTATTCTACTCTACTGCTGGACAATGGACATAAGCCTCTCGGATAGCACGCCATTGAGCTCGATGTCACCTGTGCTGATTTATGAAACAGGCATGCTTTATTTTAATTTCTTCTTATTGTCAAATGCTACTTCCATTTTAAGATAAGCCTTTTAACATATTCATTTATTTTCTTAATTGAATCCAGGGCCCGTTTTCATAGTTTAAGACAACGCCTTTTTAAGCCAACGCAAACTTTTGGCATAACTTGATAGTTCAATCTGATTGTAAAAATTGTCAAATGTCAATGTTCTAAGTGTCACGTCTAATATCCCACATGTGATGTGATTTAGATAGATGATTTTCTGAGTGCAACTACCGATTTTTAAATGTTATATTATTACTACTATAACTACAAAGTACAATAATTACTATATAGATGTTTTAAAACGTTTTAAGAACAAACAAGCATTTCTACATAACCTCAAAAGCGGTTAGCGTTAAAAGATAAACATGTCGACAACAAAACGAAAAATTAACGGAGATGAAATCGTGACACCTAAAAAGAAGAAAGTGCAGTTTAATACAGAGAATAAGAATAAGGAAAATTCAGTTCAAAAAAACACTGCTGAAGCTAAGAGCAACAAAACTTTTAAAAAACAAGACAATAAAGGAAACAAAAACTTTAAGAAAGATCAAGGTAAAGGCGTTAAAATCCTTAAAAAACGTCCTAAGGATGGAAAACCGTTCATAAAAGGAAATTTTAAAGGAAAGCCACAGTTTTCGAATAGTACAAAGCAACAAAATGGTGAGAAACCAAAATGGTCCGAAATGAAAAAAGAGAGGAAAAACTTGAGAATAGTGAGGCGTAAAGCGAAGACAACCGTCGAAATATTTGAAATCTCTCATAAAGCTAAGTTATTGTCTGCTCAAATTCAAAGGTAATATATACATAGAATGTACTTAAAAAACACCTTAGAATATATCACTTGGTATTTATATTATCATGTCTAGCAGACATCATAAGAATTTGATTCCTGACTGGCTAGATTTAAGAATGACAATGTATTAGTTCATTTGAACTGTCTCCTATCAGTATTTAGATTTGATTTTATCAATACTTAAATTTAAATTCAACTGGTATTATCACTTCTTATGAGAAACCTTGGAAAAGTTAAAGAATGTCTTTAAAAAGGTTTATTCAAATGATAATGATAAAAAGGTCTCTTCACATTATTTCCTGTAAGACCCAATTTTGTCAAGTAGCAAGCATGACATCACATACAATATTTAAAAGAACCCCATTAACAAAGTCACTATAATAAACATTGTCATCGATATTTTTCAGAAAAGTGGTTAAAGAAGAGTTCAGATTGAACGCCTGCAAGGAGCTACACTGCTTGCTGAAAGGTCAATACAAGTCTATAGCACTAACACATGACTTGAGCAGGGTCATACAAGTGCTGTTAAAAAACAGCCCGGAGGAGATCAAAAATGAGATATCGGAGGAGTTGTTAGATATCATGGTGCAGATGATGCAATCCAAATATGCTCATCATGCAGTCAAGCGCATACTCAAACACGGCACAGATTTCATCCGGCATGAAGTTATAAAAAAGCTGTTCGGCCACATTGTGTCGCTCGCCTCCCATTCTATAAGTGCTCCAGTCCTTGACTATGTTTATGGGGAGTTTACATCTAAAAAGGAGAAGCTACACATGCAACAAGAGTTTTATGGCGACATTTATAAAAATGTAGGATTTCTAATTTTTATTAATAATAAGTACCTGCTATCCCTTCCGCCATGGCACTCATTGGGGTAGGCCTATGCCCAGCAGTGGACTGAGATAGGCTGATGATGATCCCTTCCCACTGTTAATTTTATAATCTTTAAAATCATGAAATATTTGATAAGTACCATCCTACAGGAAAGTCTGCTTATTATAATAGTGATATAGAGTTTATAAACCATTTTATATTATTTTTAATAATATCATAATGAACCTCGACAGTTATATTGAACATATAACATATTTTAAACCACTTTTTATAATTTCAGTCCAAGGATGATAAAGTCACCACACTGAGTGATGCATATAAGGATAGTCCTGAAATGAAGGTGGCCATATTACAAGCATGTAAAGCAAATATACAGCGAATATTGGACAAAAACTTACATGACAGCGAGTATGGTTATCTAAGGATTATAACTTTATGGATTAAAACATAACTTAAATATCTCTTGTGATAGATAACTTATGTAGATACTGCACATTTGCAAGAGAACTGACATGTGAAAATCATTAAAAAAAATGTAACATCACACCTGTAATCCCCAAAGTGGTAGGTAGAGGAGTGTGTAGGAAACCTATACCTATCTGTACCTATGTGTGACCAACGAGTAGCCAATATAACTATTATAATTATCATAGAATGAGTATAATTTCAAACTTTCAGTGCAATTTTCTGAAAAATATGCTTTTTTACATATCAGTGTTCTCGCAAATGAGTAATATGTAATCTTAATCCTATTTTCACAATAGTCAATTTCTTTAATTAATAATATATTGATGACCATAAATTGATTACCAAACTGTTAATTGATTATTTCAAACGATCAGTTTTGCTTCTGTGTCTTTGTATTATAGTTGACAGTTATGTCGTTTTCTCAGACTACTGCATTCTGTTCTCTATGACTATATGCGGGAATGTAGTGCAGAAGACAGAACAGAGCTGATAGCAACTTTAAGTTCATTGATTGTGCCGCTCAGCAACTCTTTACCGGGTGTGAACGCAGCTAGCATATGTGTTTGGCAGGGCACCAATAAAGATAAGAAAGTAAGTTGGTAAAGTAACTAAAAGATTTTATGATAAGAAACTAAAGTAGTAAAGTCACCAAGGTTTTATATCATGTTGTATCTTTAAAATGTGCAACTGCATTTGAGCAAATTTGGGAAAAAAAATTATTAGCTGCTAATTTTGTCAGTTATTATTTAATATGCAGTATTTGCCAGTAAACAGTTTCATGTTAATAATTGTAATTACACTCACTTTTTATTTTCATTTGATCTACCTGAAGGTTGCCTGGAAGATCACTTCTTTTTAGTTTGCTTTGATTCTTTATATTTATGTCTATAATTTTTTGCTGCTGTACAACTAGAGTATAAGTAAAATCTATTTTTATTTGCAGACCATACTGAAAGTGGTTAAGGAGCATGTAGTACCTCTGTGTAAACATAAGACTGGCTATCGTCTCCTGTTAGCGATATTCGATTCAGTGGATGACACAGTTCTTGTCAAGAAAGCTATAGTAACCACTATCGCTAATAACTTGAAGGATATCGCTAGCGATCATTGGGGCAATATGGTAACTATTTTATTATTCATTACATACATGAACAGGTGCATATTACACCAATTAAATTTTAATATTTACAATTATTGTACTTGGCTATATGCAAATAATGACACCATAAGTTATTTTTAACAGCAATAAAGCATTAATGAAACCACACTGTGAGAAATCATTAACAAATGTAGGTATTTAACAATTAAATCATCATCATTACCAGCCTATTCCCATCCACTGCTGGACATAGGCCTCTCCAATGGCAAGCCACTGAGCTCGAACTTCAGCTCTTCGCATCCAACCGCGCCCAGCCACTGCGTATATCGTCACTTCACCTAGCTCAGTGTTTCCCAACCTTTTTTGTGCCATGCCCTACCTTAAACTTTCTAAAATTTTTATGTTACATAGGGGGCGGCCCTATGTAACATAAAATTTTTTTTACATTAAAATTTATTTGTTCACTTAAGAAACATAAATGATAGGTTTTCTATGAAATTATTAACAAAACATACTAAGTAAAAGCTTTTACAACTGTTTTGACGGACACTTCAAATCAATTTCAAATTAACACCAACTGAATGATGTCAAACACTAGGTACAGATGTTGCGA